>JBCHJU010028542.1:0-11852 GCA_039654505.1 Plocamopherus imperialis | reverse complement strand
CATACATACATACATACATACATACATACATACATACATACATACATACATACATACATACATACATACATACGTACTAACCCAATCGACCAAAACACTAAACACAAAACCGTCCCACCAATCGCTCGTAAGTGTCGTCGGTCAACGGTGGAGAAGCCCAAAGTTTTTTTTTTGTCTATAAAGAATGGTGAAAGTACATAATATTATAACAGCAATTGTCATGTTTGTGCAGAACGTAGGCCCTCTGTGTTGTCAAGACGTAGTCTTTTTCCCTTAAACACTCACACACCCACAGGTTGCCCAAATGAATTCTTTTGTAAACATGTATTTCATCACACCGTAGTTTATCTCAAAAGTTAGCCACGGGTCATAATAGAAATACGTGTAATATCATCACGCCAATCTCTTTTTGTGGTGCAACAACAGCAACAACAACAACAACAACAATAACAGCAATAACAACAACAACAGCATCCGTGTCCTGTTGATACACTCCTATTTCTGGTTTAAGTCTGTGTGAGGACTCAGTATTCATACTAGATCTCGATCTAGTGTGGATTTTTCATCATCATCATCATCATCATCATCATCATCATCATCATCACCATTATAATAATATAATAGCGGTCATCGTTTTATCAGAAGCGGCAGGAGCAGGAGCAAAGGCAGCAATTTTTAATAGGCTAACAAATACGTAAATGAACACAATATGTATGCGTGAGATATCACGTAGGCTATGCTTTGACAGAACGATGCAACAACGTTGACATTCTAAAAATAACCTAACCTAGTCTAGCTCCTGGATCAAGGCTTATTGCCTAAGCGCGTAGGCTAGTGTGGGTCTGAACTAGATACATGTTAATGTCAATTCAGTAAGGGTCTCTTCACGGTAAAGTTGACGAACGAAAAGCCTACGGGGTCGCTCAAGTTCGTTTAGATCCTTGTTGTCGTAATACGTCATTGAAACAGCTCTCACCCGAGCCGATATCGCTCGACCAATCAACTTGCTCTATGAAATCACACCCCCTTTTGGGTAACATTTGATTGGACGTTGCCTACCAAACCCCCTCTCTTGTGTGAGGCAAAAACTAGAACGAAGGCTTGGCTTCGGTGAGAGCGCAAGGCCTTTCCACCAGCCCTTCCTTTCTGACCTGAGGGATTCAGGGATAGTGGTAGATCTAGGCTTGTTTGCAGTTGAGGCCTAATTCCCAGCAAAGGATATTTTAGAAATAAGAAAATTGTGATTTTTCAAAGTCGCATTATCTAGTTTCAAGGCAGTGGAATGGAATGAATACAAAAAAGTCAAAAGGTAAGGCATTTGCTGTGGGATAAAACGTAAAATTGTGTGGTCATTTTGAGCTTGTGAAGCCGAAGCTTTCCCTTGATCGATTTCATCATCACATCCGCCAAGCATTGCGCATTCATGTTTCCGTGTGCGGCATGGATTAATATAGTATAAATTAACTAGATCCAAAAATCTGTATCTAGATCTAGCTTAAAGGGTATTCCCAGGGTCTAAATATTTCTCAACTTATTGTATATAGATCTAGATCTACTTAATAAATCTAGATCTAGAATCTAGACTCAAGATTTTAATTTTCCGCGCTGTTACTTCTGGTCTGACTGATCAGACAAACTGTTACTGACTGTAACCATAACCTACAAATACTGTGAACATATTATGTATGTATTTCAATATCTATCTAGATCTAGACCTAGATTCTAGATCTAATCTAGATCTAGATCTTGAAATCTAATCTAGACCTAGATCTAGATTTAAAAACCTCCTGGACAGTTCAAACAAATTTAATATCAGCTCTTTCAATCTTATGATGATTAAATTCCATACTAGGCAAAATTCAATAAGGACCGGATACATAATATAGAAAAATATCATTCATTACGACCAAACGATGAGACATAGATCTATAAAGGCTTTTAGCCTACTAAGTCCATACTCTTATACCTTTACCTATTATACCCAAAGATAAAGTAAGATGTCACGTTTGTTTTCTCATGTTTTTTTCTTGTTTTTATTTTGTCTTGTTCTCTGTATTTTTGTTTGTTTTTACTTCAGCTTAAAAAAAAATAATTGTAGAATATATAGATCTAGATCTCATCCAGATTTAATACATATGGACCTATAAAATATTCTGCAACATGCTTGGATTCTAACTCATTAGACATGACATGGTTTACTTCAATTTTTCTCAGCCATTAACGTACTGAATATATTATGTTTTATTTATTCTGTTTTATGTAGGCTAGGCCTAGATATTTGGATAAAACTAAATTCTAGATATTTTTTTTTTTATCTCAAGTCATCCTGTTATCCATGAGAAACCTATATTTTTATGATGAGTATAGATCTAGTTATTTTAACATAGTAATTTGATTCTTAACCTCTCTATTCTATTTGTCTTATTCTTCTGTTTTTACTCCACAGCCTAACTGTATTGGAAAAAGAAAAATCCTTTGAACAAAAGAGTTTTAACGTACAGCCAATATCTATAAAAATTATCTTTCATTTTATAAATATAAATAACTGCAAACTAACAATTTCAAGTGAAACAATGGCCAGTAAACTTGGAGGTCTCATTTTACGAGCTTATTCACGTGCTGCGGTACCACCTCATACCATTACTCGATTGCGCAAGCCTACTGCTACTGTGTCTGCTACTAGGGAAAGCCATGGATACTATGCAGACAAAGAAAGAAGGCCCAGAATCCTCATAACAGGTTGGATTTTTGGAATTTAAACAATTCTCTTCATGTATTTATTAATTTATTTTTCGTTTTTTTCCATTTTATATATATATATATATATATATATATATCTCTCTCTCACTCAATAATTTATTTTAATAGATACAAAATAATTACATTCATGAGGGTATGAGATTCATTAAATGAAATCTAAATGAATTTAAGGACTTTTCTTTTTATTTGTAGCAAGTTGAGTGATGCAGATATAAAATTTAATAAAGCCTTCATCAGTTGAACCAAATATTTAAAAATCAAATATCAATCTTTTCTTCCTATAGGCTCACTTGGACAGCTTGGTCCAGGTATGGCTAAGATTTTACGGTAGGTGAACTTAATGATTTGACTGCGTAAAAATTTATTATTTGAACAGTCATAAAAGCACTTGTCAGCTGTGCCCAGAGTATGAAGCAATTTTGATTTGCTAGGTTCATTTTTTGGTTTCATTATATTAAAACTAAAGCAAATCAAAACTCCTTCATATAGTGTGAATAGGGACAGCCCACTAGAGCTGTAATATAGGCCTAGGTATTGAGAATCAAAATGGCTTGAGATGTGGGATAGCCCACATATTCTTATTAGTGTCCATATAAGCAGTCCAACACGTAGTTCTCGTCCTTGCTGGGACAGAGAGATAAGAACGAGGAATTACATAAAACTAAGACAAGATCCCTTGGTTGGGACATTGAGGGATCCGTGAGGACAAGGAATACGAGGACGAGGATGCATTTTAGACTGTATATGATATTACAATTACAAGTGTTATAATACACGTTTTTATGTGTATCAATGTGTCAGTTCCAAGGAATGAATTATATTGTTATGTTATAATAATTATAACAGCCAATACGTTAATATTCTTTAATTTATCTAGACTTTTGGACATTGAAGTTTATTTCAAAACCTCTCCCCACTAAAGCTGTCAGGACATTTCAACTGTACACAGAATAGAAAAGGATTTATATATATATATATTTTTTTTTTGTTAAATTGACATATCTTCTTTTCCTGGCCATTTTCTCCTGTGCCATACATCACAGACACATGATACAATAAAGAGCTAAGGAAAACTCACATAATTATGATGTTCATGATCTTATTGATCTGATTTTTGCTCACAATGTGCTGCTGAGATTAAGCTGAAGGAATAGCTGCTGTTAAAGTTTTAGTTTTTTTAAATATTATATTGATCTTAATATTATATACCGCTTAATTAAACCTACTTTCTGTACATAATCAAGATTGTACATTTTTATATTTGGTAAAAGTGTCTCTTTTACTTGAACTTATCCTCCAAAGCCTCAAATTGGTATGAAAAAAAAATGGCTTCAACAAATTTATGTTTTTTCATTTCAGCATTCCAGGGTTAAAATATAAAATAATAATGGGTGCCTCACGAAAATGGTCTTCTCTTGCGATCAAACATAAAGTTCCTTCTTTTTTCAAATCCTGAGTTGAGACCCATGAATAATTAATGAGCTGCTACGGTTTATTTACCATGCTTCATCACCCTAGTTTCTTTAAAGTCCAATCGTATAGAGGGCCAAAAAGAAGACCAGATTTGAACGTCAATTTTCAGATCCCTGCTTCATGAGCACTTGGAAATATTTGGCATATAAAGCTAAGCATTAAGTAAATCCATTTAAATTGCCTCTATACCATTTCCTTCTCTTTAAGATGATCATTGTGAACTTCATGACCTGTGATCTTTCTCTTTCTTGTCAGATTGCCAGTTTTTTACTTAGCTCATGGAGGTCTTTCTGTGATCTTTCTCTATCTTGGCAGATTGCCAATTTTTTGTTTATCTAAATGGTTTTATAACCTTGAACAGGCCTCTGTTACTTGCAATTTCTGTTTTGGCTCAAGTGCTCTAGCTGAGGCTTTACCTCATAATTGAATTTACCAACCAAGCTGTTCAAGTCGTCTGACTTATGGTATTCTTTGACTTTGGTGGTTGATTAGAAAAACAAAGTGGTAAAATATTTGTTGATAAGGAAAGAGGTAAAAACAAAGTTGTTATGAATTAGATAAAGCAGATTAAAGATAATTTTTAAGCACATTTGGTGGACACATTTAGGTACATCTCTCTCCATAGAAGCTGTCTTGTCTTGATTGTCATGTGTAGTCGTCAGGTAAAGATATAGGGAAATAAAGCATTCCAACCCATTTTGTTTTTATTTGCCTAAACAGGGAAAAATATGGTCGAGATAATGTCATCATGTCTGATATCAACAGAGCTTCAGATGAAGTCATTGAGACAGGTTTGACTTTGCTTTGAATATTAAAAAATATCGAACATTCTTCCATGAATATAATAAATATATATTTGTTGAACTTCTTTATATCCTCCTAAATTTGAATGAGTAACTAAACAAAGAGAATCTAGTTTTCAGTGAAGGGAAATGGAAATAAAGATAACGATGGCAAAACATGATATGACATCTTCTCTGATATTTTTAAGGTATTTGAGTCAAAAATTACGTTCAAATCAATATTCATTTTCTTTTAAACACTCATATTGCATGTTATTCTTTTATCATTATTGCTGTTATTATTATTATTATTATTATTATTATTATTATTATTGTTATTATTATTATTATTATTAATATTATTGTTATTATTATTATTGTCATTACTATTATTATTACTATTATTATCACAATAATATATCAGTATTTTTCATTGTTCTCTTAATTTCTCAAAAGCAAGTTCGTCAGATGTTTTTGGCATACATTTTAGGTCCCTATCTCTTTGCTGATGTTTTGGACATGAGAGGTTTGAGGGAGATTGTGGTGAACTATGAAATTGACTGGCTCATCCATTATGGAGCCTTGCTCAGTGCAATAGGAGAAGCCAATATTCCTTTGGCTATGCAAGTGAACATTGAGGGACTTCACAATGTTCTAGAAGTCGCTCGGATGTACAAAATGAAGGTCTTCGTGCCAAGCACAATTGGTAAGGACTTTTTAAAAAATTTCTTTTCATGCATACTTGGTAGTGATTTTGAATTTTAGACATTAAAAATAGCGTTTGTGAACATAAATAATATGATGGTATAGAATGTGACAGTGGAAGAGTGCAGAAAAAGACAATTATGATTATGAAGTGATCAAATCAATAGTAATTAATGCATTCTTTGTAATGTCCAAATATGTACATTTCATTCATTTCACTTTCAGCAAATGAGTTCCATCATCTTTCTGAAACAAAAACTGGGATGGATGGAAAATTTATATTTCTGATTGAATTAATGTGTGTGACACTGTTTGGTTTGATGCATATGCATATAAATATTAGGATTGATTATTTTAAAAATGATTTTTTGTCTTTGTGATAGGTGCCTTTGGACCTGATTCCCCACGCAACCCGACACCTGATATTACCATCCAAAGACCAAGAACTATTTATGGCGTGAGCAAAGTTCATGCTGAACTGATGGGAGAGGTAACTTAAAATTTGTGCTATTAATGTATATTTCTTTATTGTAATAATTTAATAATTGTGAGAATTCAGTTCTTTATATTTTTATGAGCCTTCCTAATGGCTATCATATAATTATTAGAAGATATGACATAGTTGTCTCTGATTTCAACCTCCTCAAACTTTTTTTTTTTTTTTTTGCATCTTTTGTTCTAAAATGGTCATCTTGTTATCATTTGTATCATTTGTTGATCATTTTAAGTTCTTATGAATGAAGATCCTTAAAATCACTCAGATTACAGACGATCTTTGATGGGATCACCATGTAGATATTATTGTCAAAAATTGAAACAAAGAAAACTCTGCTCACCCCCTACATGGGATCTGTTTATATTCCTTCCTCTTGGTCTTATTTATTTTTCCCTTGACAGTACTATCACCATAAGTTCGGACTTGATTTTAGATCACTGCGTTATCCTGGTGTCATTTCTACAGATGAACCTGGCGGCGGTACAACAGGTGGGTCACGTTCAGCAGTGGATTATTAACATATAAGTGTTATTCATGTATTTTCTTGTTGTCTTATAATGTACGACATTCCAATCAATACTGTACGTAAACTTTCCATGATGCAAGGACAATTCAATTTTAGCATTCTGATGGACTATAAGTAGTCGTGTTTAAATTGCACAGCATACATGATATCCAATAAACAAATTCTTAGATGAAAAACTATCCCCCCCCCCCCATGTCTTTCCCCCACAAAAAACAATACAAAACCAAACAGCAAAAAAATTAAAGCAAAAAATCCCAAAATAAAACATAACAATAAAAAAAAAAAGCAATTTTGACTTTATTGAAGTTAGCCATATGTTCTCTTTGACATCAATCATAATATTGTGTCGCTTACTCTTTACTCTTAAAGATTATGCCTTGAAAATGTTCCATGACGCCTTGACGACAAAAGTTCACAATTGTTATTTGAAGCCCGACACCAGACTCCCAATGATGTACATTGATGACATCCTCACTTCCACATTAGACTTCTTAGAGGTTAGTATATTGTCTTATGGTCAGCCAATGATGTACATTGATGACATCCTCACTGCCACATTAGACCTCTTAGAGGTTAGTATATTGCCTTATGGTCACCCAATGATGTACATTGATGACATCCTCACTTCCACATTAGACCTCTTAGAGGTTAGTATATTGTCTTATGGTCACCCAATGATGTACATTGATGACATCCTCACTGCCACATTAGACTTCTTAGAGCTTAGTATATTGCCTTAAGGTCACACAAATTCAGGTAAAACTTGCAAGCCTGAGGGGATAGGCATTGGATGGAGTGAATTTAAATATCCAATTGATTGTTGCTTTTCATGTAGACTTTATTTATGTTAACTTTTCTTGAGACAATTTTAGCTTTAAGCGATGTTTTCACTTTTCACTGAGATCAGATGATACTGTGACTGATGGCTCTTTTTCTTCCACTGAAACCACAGCTTTATTTTCGCAAAGACTTTCAATTCATAGGTTCCCAATGTTCACAGGCTATAGATTATAGTTATTGTCTTTTTATCATTTTGATAAATTTTATTACATATCTTACCCACTAAGGGCTAGGCATAAGACTGGGGTAACCTACGCTGATATTGACACAATTTTTTGGGGTATGATTTTTGTTTTATTAAATTGTTTTATGGATTTGTTGATGTTAAAATACTTGATTACAAACTGCATTCAATATGGTTTGTAGTACTGAAAGTCTAGAAGAAGTTGAGAAGGATCCAATGTCAGAGTATTAACTTTTGATAAAGAAAAGTGAAGCTTGGTTGGGATGGGTGGTTTAGGTGGTTTGTATCACATATTAAATGATATTAGTTAGATAAACATTACCATATGTGATAAAATGCTGCCTATAGGTCTGTTGACATTTGAATGTCCTGTGGTACATTAAAGATACAATGTATTATTTTAAAGAGCGTTATATTATAACATGAGGCATTAATCAAAATAATATTTTCATCATGGAGCTCCTTGTCAATGGCAATCTTGAAACCATTTAAACACTTTGAATTTTTCGTTTGAAAATGTAAATTATTCCAAATTTTATAAATTCTGAATAAAAAATGAATGTTGTCTAATATTGGTAACATCCCCTGATGTGGATTTTAAATTTATCTCCTTGAGTAAAATTAACATGTGAATAATCAAAAAAATGTCTATAATCCAGATCATCAATGCCATGAACAATTTTATACAATTTGATTAAATCTCCTCTTTTTCTTCTGTATTTTGAAGATAGAAGTTTTAAAAACTTTAAACCATCTCCATAAGACAAATTTTCATCGAATAAAGTCAAGAGTCTCGTAGCAAGCCTATGAACATTTTCTATGATAATTGATTGCAGTTTGAACACACTCAGTCATTCATCCCTTGACTTTCATCGTCAGGGGGACCTGAGGGCAGGAGAAAGTGACAGCCTTCGCCATGCCTGTCTGTCGTGAGCTGTTCTTTGGACTTCATCTGTTGACATTTCGGTCCATTCTCTGATGTTGTCGGACCAGCTCTTTCTCTGTCATCCTCTTTTTCTGTTGCCTTCGACAGTCCCTTGGATCGTGGTTTTTAGTAGGCTGTCATGATGGATGTGATGTCCATACCGCGATAGCTTTCTTCTTTTAACTGTTGCCAGCAGATGTTCTTGTGGTCCCATGGCTTCTTCAATTTTTTTCCATACATTTATATTGGTTTCGTGTTCTTTATGGGAAATTCTTAGGATTTTCTGGAAACATTTCATTTCAAAATTTGAAATGAAAAGTTTGAACAAAGGGCTCCAAATACAATTACAGTACTCCATTACAGGCGGAATAAGAGATTTATATAATGTCATGAACACATCAACATTTATAAAATCAAAACTACGAAATATAATGCCATTGCAATGGGAATTCTACAACCAAAGTCACCTGAGGAGAGAAAAACTGAGTAAAGTGTATACAGACGGATTAAATGAAAATGTGAAGGTGAAGCAAGAGATCTATAGAAGCCACCATTCTTTCATGTGTATTAAGGGGGAATAAACCGAAAAGGAAAGAAAATAATTTGTTTGTTTTTTTTGTTTGTTTTTTGCATAAGCACATAAACTGTTGTTATATATGCACATAGTTTAGAGTTCAAATGTCCACTTTATTATTATTATTACTATATTCACATCATAAAGTCAATTCTATCACTCATGTTCATGCAGGTTCCAGATTCCAAGTTGACAATGAGGACATACAATGTTAGTGGGACAGACTTTACACCAGAAGAACTTGCCAATGAAATCCGGAAATTTGTGCCTGATTTGCAGGTCAACTATCAACCTGATGATAGACAGGCAATAGGTATGGGCTAGTTTTTTCTCGAGGCACTTAACGATTTCATGCCATCGAAAGAAACACAATTGATTAAAACATTAGGGACGATTTTTACCATTTCAAAAAGTATGATTTTGTTTTGTTTTGTTTTTTTAATTGATTTTCCTTTATTTTTATTTGATTGTTCTCCTTACGGTTCAATACCATACTTTCTTTCTTTTAGTTTACTTGTATAATCTGCAGGGAAACTATTTCAAATTCCTTTAATCCAGCAAAAAGTGTATCAGAGCATGTTATCCAAGATAATGTTGGCTGATTAAGAGTCATCTTATCCTTTTCATTGAAAACCAGTTCAATGTATAAACACATTTAAGTTTAATGAAGAGACTATTTATTACCCTTTAGAGTTTGAAAATAAGATAATCATGTTAACTGTAACTGTAATTGTGAACAAATAAGGGATCTAATCTAATCTAATATAGTAGTAATATAGTGTTGACTCACCAATTACGCCTGCTGAGATGAGATGCTCCGGGCCCGGGCAGTCGTTCCTCCTTCCAAGTTTTGAAAAATACTTTATTCTATCTAGATCTAGATCTGAGTTATAAACCTCGACGTCTCCCACAACTGACAATCTACTTCAACACTACAGTCACTGACAACTGGCCATCCACTTCAACACGACAGTCACTGTCACCACTCTGAACTCCGTCTCTCACTCAACCCACGGGATTCTGTCGCTGCCTTCTTCTTCCTCCTGCCTCTCCACGAAAGTTCCAAACTTAAACTAACACACAACTCACATTAACCCTTTCAGCACCAACTCACAGGTTTATAGAGTGCACAGTTTTCAATAGAACTTTGAAGTCTCTGTACTTTTTGTTTTAGGATCATTTCCATTTCCACGTGTTCACTAGGCTCATTGGCCTGCTCCAGGTTTAACTAGCCACACCATTTAGCAAGGGAGAAAATCAAAACAAATGAACCGTAAAACCACATAATAGAATGTACTCCCTTTCATTGAACGGACACCCAGCTAGTAATGGATAAACAGGCTAAGCTACGGACCCATCACTGTTTTTATACTTAATAAATTAAGTAAATCATTGCATTTATATAGCGCTTTTTCGCCGTTGTAAACAGCATGAAAGCGCTTTACAATGCATTGATGCAGGCAAGCCCCTCGGGAAATGCACAATGAAGTGCAGCCCATTTAGCGGAACACTACAGCCTATTATTGAAAGGTACTCATTTAATTTATTGATACGGGTAAAATGAAGCTAGTGGAGTAAACTGTCTTCCACAAGAAAAAAGCCCACATGGTCATTGGCGGGAATCAAACCCAAGCCCCTATGGTCTAAGTCGAACTCTTTGCCATTGAGGCACTGTACGCCCTGCCTGTGATAGCGATCATATTTTATATTATATGAAAACTTGTCGTGCAACTAAGTTCCTTCCAATAATATTATATTACTTATTAAATTTTATCATTCAAATTGAAATCTACTTAAAATTGACGTAAATTGCTATAGTTCCCATTTTATCTACGACGAAACTGTTGCTAGCCGTCCCATATTTTAGACAGTTTGGTAAACTCCGACGGCTCTAATCACTTAAGGGCCCAAGGTAAACAAAGGCTACGTGACATCCGTGTTTAAGTCAGAAGATTTTGAACCAGCACTGGGCTAATCTTAGCACAAAGAACTAGGTAATTAATAAATGAATAAGTAAATTAAAAAAAATCATAATAACATGGACATTTACACAGAGGGCACTAGCCCTAGACGCAATACTTAATCTACACCAAAAGACTACTAAACAAGCTTTAAGATACTGTAGACTTAGTAAATAGTTGAACATTTGGGCATTGATAAAAGATGCAATTCAATGAAAAAGCGTACGACCGACATGAAATGATTTTATGCTACCATTTACAACAGGATGTCAAAAAAAGCAGTTGTCGCCATCTCAAATAAAGAGAGATGTTCAAGTAGTATTTTTTAAACCTCAATAGAATGTTCTTCTCTACCAATAGATGACTGGTCGTTCCAAAAATCTGCAGCAGGATGAGAAAATGATCTGGTGCCGACACAATAGGTCATGCCAGTTTCAATAAACCACACAGAGGATAATTACAAAGAAAGAGGGACACATTTTGATCAAAAATCATGTAATTCGCTATTATTGCTATTACTATTATTATTGTTGCGGATGCTGTTGTTATTTATTATTATTATTATTATTATTATTATTATTATTATTATTATTATTATCATTATCATTATTATTATTATTATTATT
>JBCHJU010028431.1:0-11859 GCA_039654505.1 Plocamopherus imperialis | reverse complement strand
CATAATCCTTGTCTATTCTGATCCGGGGTCGCTGGCCTAAGCCCTGGACTAGTCTAGGCCTCTAGGCTAGGCCTAATCGGCAATCGGGGCCATCGCTGTTGATAACGTGATAGAGCGACGACCACTGACTACAAGTTAAATCGCCATTCAAAAAGATCTACATCTAAACCCATACATATCTATATAGATCACATACCAACTGAAGTCTGAAGTATGCTATTAAAAGTTGTTAAAAGGATATCAAAATAACAGGTGACAAGATATTCTGATGATTATTGACAGATTAAAAACTGAATTGGAGATCTGAGGTTGGGATTCAAAATGACGGACGGAATTTTTTACCACTTTGTTTTTCACTCTTAAAGCCAATCGGCGAACAAAATTTAACCCCTTGCTACCCCTTCAACCTGAACGAATAAAACTAATCATAAAAAGGCAATGAATCAAAGAATTTGTGCCACGCCATTCGAATGGAAATCCACTCGTTTAAAAGCTTAATTTACAAGTGAAATAAGCCTTGCACTTTTGATTTCTCAAACTCAATTATTTATAATCATAACAATGGCGACTGCCGAGGTTATGAAGAGTTCTTGTTCGTAGGCCTAATGGGTCATGGGCGATTAAAATTGAACACCCTGCAACCGCAAAACACTTTTAATTTTAAGACATTACACACCATATTAATGTGCAAAAAACAAAACAAAAAAAACTTGTTCGTTCATAGATCTAGAAATTGACCCGGGTCCCAATATTCCAGTCTATTCGGACCGGGTCCCAATAAAGACAGCCCTTTCAAATAGATCTAGATATATAAAAATGAAACAAAACAAACAAAAAACTGCAGCTGTTTTAAATTATATTAAATTGGTCGACCTTATTCCTGCTGGGCGGCAAGAATAGACAGACACTTGGTAACTTATATTCCCGCAAGGCAGCATGAATAGACCCACACTTATTCCTGGCGGTAGATCAAAGCAGGAAAGGGCAAGGTCTCTCCCTTGTTCTTTGGCCTTGGCCCTTGTAAGCCTAGCCTAGGTCCCTATGCCTACACTTTTATATTGGGACACAAATCTAATTAGTAGTCTACTAGATTCTAAATCTAATTGGCTTTTAAAAGATCTCTGCGCCAATCAGATGAAACCTTTTTATTTAGATGAACCTTTGTTAGCCTCTGTACTAGGCCAAGACTTATCTTTTTACTCGAGGTGCTTTGGACAGATAAAGTCGCCCTCGCTGTGTGTGTAGCGTGTGAGCCGCGCGCGCACTAGGTTGATAGTTAAGCCTCCAATGCGAGTATTTATAAGCAAAGGGTTTTTAATGGAGACCCTTAGGTGAAAGTTTTCTGCTGGTGATATATGCAGCGTGATATAAGAGCTCATGCCTGGTGCAAAATCACGATAAGTTCATAAAGTAGATGTTGGCTTGAATATTGCGGGAATAGAATTAACATTATTATAGCGTTGCCCGATGAACTCAAGGCCAGCGGTCAAAATCGGTTAATTTGCATCAAGGGTCAATCAAACAAGAGACGAAAGGTCTATTAAACCACTTGCTTACACTCGCATTGAGCGGGTGAAACTATCAAGTTAGTTATATTGTGCGCAAGGCCTTAGGAGGGGGAGGACTCGCACAGTGCTCGGTCTCTCGTGTCATGAAAGACATGTTGCAATGTCTTTACTAGGCCGATTATTTACTATCATTACATACGCTTCTTGTGGAGAAAAGGTTGAAGTGAGGCCGAGAAACCGTGCACTTAATTAATGATAGTTTTATATTGAAATTTCGGTCAGAGCAGGAAAGCATGTACTTGGCCGAAACGTGCACTTGTGCGGCATGCGCTTAGCCGGCGTCTACTGCACTAGGAAAGGGGTGATGTTGCACAACAAAGGGGTCATAGTATCATGGACAGGTCTATTCTTTTAATTTGCATTTAGGTGTTAGAGGTAGACAATTGGTGTAGTATTGTAGTACCGTACGAATGTAGGTCTTGTGAGCTTTGATGGAAAGCTGGTAATTGCAGAAAGTTGACCAATGGGACTCACTGTGGTCTAATCCATACTCTTCCTACTTTATTTGATGAAAATTGCGCAATAAAAACAAATGAATTAGATCTAATGAAACATGCACTGCACTGTTGAGAGGCCTAACTAGGCCTAACCTGCTAAAGCCCGAGGGACTGATTGTTCCCAACACTCTTTTGAATTGAACTAGATCTGCTTGTCCCCATGAAACTAGATCAAACATAAATTTGAAAGGCAAATGAGCCTACCTAGGCCGGACTTGTAAGTTTCAACTCATTATAGGTCCACAATGTTATGGGTGCTTTATAATTTTGAACTCTGGGCAAAATAATAAGTCTAGTACAATAAAAAGTTTAATAACAATAATGACAATAACAATGACAATAATAATATGATATATTATAATAATAATAACAATATAGTAATAATAATAATAAAGTATCACACCATTCCACCCTGTTATTTGAAATTGTTCCATTATAATGCTTGTGAAGTTGTGATTAGATTTCAGGACCTTTTTTATACTTTATTACCAAAGCTGTTTTTCTTAAACTAAGAAAGAGAAATGGATTCTTTCCCTTGAATTTTATTTAAGATATTATTTTTATTTTGCCCCTTTGCTGTGTTGTTTTTGCAGGGAAAGATGATAGATTCCAGAGTTTTTCACATTCAAACGCAGGCAAACTCTGCATTTTCCGTCATGCAAGAATTGCGCCTTAATCAGCAACTCTGTGATATTGTTTTATGTGTTGGTACAATGAAATTTTCAGCACATAAGGTAAACAATTTCTCTCTTTCCCCTCTCAAAATTTAATAAGATATGGTATAATGTGCATGATTTATCATACATTTATTTTCCTAGGCCACATGATGATGCATCTTTTCTGAATAAACCTTTCTCCTTTGCAATATCTCTGGAATCATGTTCAAGCCTGAAAGCTGACATAATTTAAAGAGCAATTTTGTACTCGTAACTTCTCATATTATATTCATAAAATTGGCTTGTGTAATGTTTCACTTGATGATGTTTCTCAGAATTCTATATCTTTTATTTTTTGTTTTTGTTTTTGTTTTTTTTTCCTGTTTTTTTTTCCTATTGTTTTTGTTTCCCAAGAAGGGTGTTTATATAAGTTCAATTAATGTATTGTTCTTGAACTTATCCTATTGTATATAAAATTGGGTACAAAAGTACCTTATTAAAGGTAGATGAGCTTTTCTTTGGACTGATTAAAGCATGCATGAAAATAAATATGAAACCTTTTCTTTTATTAAAGATTCATGACCATAAAATCAAAATGAAATTAAATTTGAAGTGGATTTATATATGTCTGTTTTATGATTCAGTAAACATTTAGTGTGACCTTAAAAGCCCAATGAATTAAAAGAAAGATTAAACTTGAAAAAGGGGGTAGAGGGAGTAGCTTTTGTCAGGTCAATTCTAAAAGTATAAAAAGTGTCTCAATCAAGGAAACAAATACTGCAATGATATTATAATTTTACATAGACCATTGATTGATCAAGATTATATTTTCAGATGATACTTACAAAATAACATTGATGATGTATGCCACGGTATTGCAAAACATAGAGCTCAGTCATTTTTGTTCTTCATTGTAGAATGTTGTATATCTTCTCATTCTAGGAGTATGACTGTGACAAGTTGGTAAATGGTTTTCACATTATATTACATCACATTTTGTCACCCCACAAAGGATGTCTCATTTTATAAAAAATAATTTTTTGTGGATGTTTTGAAGGTTGTTCTGGCAGGCTGCAGTCCCTACCTCCGTGCTATGTTTACAAATGGTATGCTGGAATCAGAAAGAGAATATGTTGAAATTCATGGCATTGAATCATCGACCATGAGTCTGCTCCTTGATTTCATGTACACCTGCTGCATAGAGGTTAATGTTGACAATGTCCAAGCAGTATTACAGGGAGCCAGCATGCTTGGACTTCACAGTTTGCGAACCATGTGTGCCCACTTTTTGCAAAACCAACTGACGCCTTCTAATTGCTTAGGTGAGTCCATATAGCCTACACGGTAGGATAGATGATGTTTTAAAAACTGTACATAGAGAGATTATATATATGTATTGTGTTGGCTGTACCTTCCTGATTTTCACATTCTAGCATTAAATAAAAGCTTTTTGTTCTTTTTGTTTTGGGGATTTCCTGAATTTGTCTCTCAAACCAGCCATCAAGCCTCATGAGTCTTATTACTCGGCTAGTACTAAACACTTAACACTAGTACTCTTTATTTTATTTGTGCGGCATTGTGGTCTAGTGGTAGACACTCGAGCTGAAGACCGAGAGGTCAGAGGCTCGAATCCTGGTCACGGACGCCACGTTGAGTTCTTGGAAAAGCCTCTTTGCACACATTTTCTCACCATACTCAGGTGTAAAATGAGTCAGTGTTGTCTCTGTGTGGAAATATTATACTAGTGCCTAACAGGCAGCTTGTTTCGTCCTTCATGTTATGTGTTGCTGTTGGTTGGGGACCCCTTGTAAAGCACTTTGGGCACATTAATTGGATATTGCGCTATATAAAAAGCTCCATTTTTTTTATTATTATTGATTGAATCGTAAATTGAGCT
This sequence comes from Plocamopherus imperialis, assembly GCA_039654505.1. Taxonomy (NCBI): domain Eukaryota; kingdom Metazoa; phylum Mollusca; class Gastropoda; order Nudibranchia; family Polyceridae; genus Plocamopherus; species Plocamopherus imperialis. The sequence goes on along the minus strand of JBCHJU010028431.1, from coordinate 7,241 downwards.
AAATCTACCTGTATCACAATTAATGTGTCATGATTTTTTTTCTGGCTCAACACATTCATTCCTTATGGCCATGTGTAAGAAAAGTCTCCTATCACAGTAATAGACATAGACTTTCAGTAACATTTCTTTACCTTATAATGTAGATTGATTAAGCCCTTTGAACTGCTTATCATGTCTGCTTTTTTTTTTCCAGGTATTCACTACTTTGCCGATGTATACTCATGTTCAGAACTGGAACCAGTGGCTAGACAGTTTATTTACCAGAACTTTCTAGATGTGATCCGCATGGAAGAATTTTTTGAACTGCCAGAGGAACGTTTGATAAATCTTTTGCAAAGTGACAAACTTCAGGTAAGTAAACCAGACACTTAATGTTCCTATTTAACAGCATCTATCTAAAATTTCCTTGCCTGGTTAAAGATACATCCAGTTTTTCTCACGTTCCGCTGGTCTCATAAGTTTACAGGACCTAGTATTAGAAAACTAGCAGGAAGTGTTAAATGTTTCAGATATATTCAAATTTTTTTTCTTCAACCTGACCCATATACTGTTTTATGTTCTCAATATCAGTATTACCTTAAACTATAGTACTTCCCGTGTTGATTAAACATTAAACTGACACATCCCTCCATACTCTTTTTATTGTGTGCTGCCTTTTCTGCTTCACACCAATAAAGTTTGCTAAAACTATGCACCTTAACACCCATTCTTTTCTCTACTTAACCCAAAAACTTATCGACTAAAAGCTTATGTTTTACCTCCCCAATTTGTTTACGATTATTTGTTACCTGCATCGTATCCGTCTTCTAACTTCTAGTCTTAATCTTCATAATAATAGCTGACAAACTCAGATAGCTCAGAATTCTTATCAACACACCTGAAGTAATTTATTCTTCTATTATTTTGATACTATAATTGTACATTTAAGTTTCTGCTTTAAATCTTCTGTATCTTTACTGCACTTTGCATTGGTTGGGAGTTTATTCCACAATCTGAATACATTAGGAAAATATGACTTAAAATTTACATTGGTTGGGAGTTAATTCCATAATCTGAATGTATTAGGGAAATATGAACAAATATCAACAAGCATATTGTCATTTTTTTTTTCACCAGGTGATGAGTGAGAACCAAGTGTTTGAGGCTGCTTGCTCCTGGCTACAGTACGACCCAGGCAAACGACTGGATCGTGCGTGTACCATACTTAAGAATATTCGCCTTGCTTTGCTAGAACGTCCCTACCTAGAAAACATAGTGCTCAAGTCTGAATACTTCCGAACTTGTCCAAAGTGCCAATTACTCATCAGCGAAGCCATCAGGCAAGAATTTTCTCATCTTTTTTTTTTTTCAGCTTGGACTTTCAATAAATGGACAGTCGTTGCGTTACACTTTTAACTGTGTAAAAAATTATTTAAAAGACAATTCAGTTCTTGAGAAGAATTTAAAGTAAGTTGAAAGATTAAAAGGCAATATTAAGGTGATTGCTTAATACAAGGGGTTGGGGGTGGGGAGAAGGAAATTCAAGAGGCTTTCATACCAGTGGAATTTTTTTTTTTTAATGTTAACTTTAACCAATCCTTGCTATGCACCTGACATTTTTTTTTTTTTTCACTTTGTTAGAACCAAGCAAGACAGTTCTGAACTAGGTACAGTTATGCCAAGAGCCCAGCCTCCCTGCATATATGTCATGGGGGGTCGAAATAGTACGGACAGCCAGTTGAAGAGTACAGAGAAATATGATTTTTTGCTGGATCAGTGGATACAAATGGTAGGCATCTATTTATAGTATTGTATCATGAGAGATAATAACTATGATGGTTGTGAGGCATGCTGCTCTTAATATTAGATATTCTCTCTGTGGATTTCACTCTCTTATGTATTCTTATTGTAATCAAGGAAGTATTAGATGCATACTGTGTATTATGTTGAATTTCAAACCATCTTTATCTCATGATTCTTTAGTTTGTATGTACAATGTAATTAAATGATTTTTTTTTTTCCAATAATGATATCACACTAATGTTAAGTTTGTCTCACAGATCAAAGTTAGAAGGTGTTAAAGTCAAGTAGCAAACCAGTTAAAAGTCACACTTATTGTTTTTTGTTTCAAGATAAAACAATTATCGTGATCAAGATAGGATGTAAATGAAAAAAAAAGGGATGTTATTTTTATGTTTTTCACTGTTAATGAAAAGAATAATTTCATTCCTTCTGCTTTACAAGCCGCCCATGAACATTGCCCGTACAGCTGTTGGCTCTGCAAGTTTAGATGGAGTTCTCTACGCTGTTGGTGGTGAATGTGCACTTGCTGATACTCAGGATGATACTCTGTATTTACATTGTGTTGAACAGTACGATCCTGTTCGCAAACGATGGGAGACCAAGCCCAACATGAAGTTGGCTCGCTCCTTTGTAGCTGTGGCAGCTGTTGGAGGACATTTATATGCAATAGGTTTGTGTCTTAGTGTTCAGTGTTGAGACAAGCTTCATGGGGATATGTATGCCCCAAGTTTTCATATCCTTATAATTAAAACTATTGTTTTTCTTATGACAATAATGGAGTTATTTACGAAGCAAAAAGGATATCCTTTTCTGTAAGTAAAAATAAATTTATTGTCAACTGTGATCAAACACTTCTTTTTTATGAAAAGTTTACAATTGATTATTAGTGTTTTCATTTGACATCTTTATCTTATTACCTAAAGAATGTCAATACATCTTATTTCTAAAGATTGAATATTGTGTATCATTTTTACTTTTTATTTAGATGAAGTACAATTGAATAAATATAATCCATGTTGTATCCTATGATAACACTAGAAATTTGGCATCTATTACACATGAAGAAAAGTTTGTTTGTTTTATTTCTTGTAATAAATTAAATCATATACAAAGTTTTGATCTTTAACAACCAAAACTAAACTAAAAGATAAATTAGGCAACTTGGTTTGTTTTTTTTTTGTTTTTGTTTTTTTTTATATATATTATCATGTTTATTCTTCATTCTTCTATCAATAGGTGGAGAAGATCGTGGTGGCAGCTTCAACATTGTTGAGTGCTATGATCCAAAGACAGAATTATGGTCCTTTGTTAATTGTATGAAGAGACGAAGAGCTGGTGCAGGTGTGACAGTCTGTGATGGTAAAATTTATGTAGCAGGTAAAAGGCAGTGGAGTTCAATATTGATTTACAACTATGTTTTGTGTTCTTGAGTAAGTGGAGATTGGGGAGAAAAGTTGGCTCATGTGTGATTGAAGTGGGTTTGTAACAGAGGCAAACTTATTCATATTTAGAGGCCCCATGCTGTCCAGTGTTTGATATTGTACAAGTAATACTTCAATGAGTATTATTTCATAAAGACAAAAATATCTCTATGGATTGCAGTGTTGTTAACAGTCAAAGTTTTAATGAACGGCATTTTTTGTTTGTTTTTTGGGTTTTTTTTTTTTTGTTTACTTTGTTTTCTTTCTGTAGATCAATAGAAACAGCATTATCCCTCTTTCTTCTTCTTCAGCTCATTACCAGCAACAGCAACTTGCATGAAGAAGGGGATGGTGGGGTAATTTTAGGATGTGATCTGTGGCTTTTTTTTTTTTTTTCCAATATATATTTTATCCATTCATCCCTTCTCACCTTCTGTCCCTCCATGCACCTGAAATTTTCAACGATGGTTCTTTTTTTTTTTTTTCTTGTTTGTTTCCTTTTTTTTTTTTTTTCGAGTTTCACATAAGTCAAGTGTATAGATGAAGTATATTTTATTTTCTTAACTAAAATTAGCACAACTTCCATCAGTTTCATTTGATTATTTGTTCAATTTGGTGTCCTCTTCTTCTCTCCATTTAGGTGGCTATGACAAAGGTCCCCATATGGACCGCGCAAGCATGGAAATCTATGACCCTGACACAGGAGACTGGACTTTTGCTCCTGAAATGGAAAAGGCTTGTTCAGGCCTCTCCATGGTCACTCTAGACCACTTCATTTATGCCTTTGGTGGTCGTTATCGCCATATTGACCAGTATTTTGATTTGGTTGAGAGGTGAGCTCTTACCTTATCCGCATACAGAAAATAGGGCTTGATTTCAGGATATAGATATTAAGAAGGTTAGAATTGTTGGATCTTAAGACTCCAGGAGTTCTAAATGGTGTTAAAGGTCAAAAAGACGAAGGGAAACTTGATTTTGTAAGCATTTGAAAGCTGTCAGTGTCTTAAAATGGGCTCTTTTTTTCAAAGGTAACAAAGGCAAATTTTTAAGAGACTGTGACACTGCCTTGATTTCTTTTGTTTGTTTGTTTTTTTTCTCATTTTAATTAACTTGCTATATGGTTCTGAATTCACTCAAGCCTGTATTAAAAAGACCAGAGTATTAAATTAGGAAGAGCAAAATGGGAAGAAGAAATAATTGAAGCAATGAAGAAAAGAAATTTTACTTTGATTGAAGAAAGGAGGAAATGCTAAGAAAGGGAAAGTCGGAGGGAGGTAATAAAGACTACCTTAACCCAGACACTCAAAGGTACAATGGGAACAAGTAAAGGAAGCAAGAAAGTGTATATATGTTACTGAGTCATTTCTTTAAAAGAATGATCTTATTGTGCTTCTGATCACTATTTCCGAATTCTCAGATACAATACTGTGTCAAGACAATGGACCACTATTACTCCGATGACTACTCCTCGTGCCTGGTTTGGAATTGCCATTTTTGACAATCGGATATACGTTTGTGGTGGCTTTGACGGAAACTCACGCTTAAGGCACTCTGAGATGTATGACCCAGAATCTGACACATGGACGGTGATAAGCAGTATGAAAATTGGCAGGGCAGGCTGTGGGGCGACGGTCGTATGATGCAAAGTGGTTTGTGAGATACTCCTTATTTCGTATTATTATAGTTATTTTTATGTAAAAGTTGAAGTACTTAAACGAATTTTAGTCACTTTGTAGGTTTTATTTTGGATACTTAGTTCTCTTGGCCTTTTACTGCAGGCAGTTGCTAGTTGACAGTATCAAGGATTTTTATTTAGCTTACTTTTCCTCTGTCAAATGACTTATTGCAATGAGTGTTGGTCTTTTAGAAAGGATGCCACTTAGGAGGAGAAGAGATTAAATGCCCATTGTATTTAGGGTGAATAGTTGACAACGATAGTCTCAGTTATTGATTCTTGTGGACACTGAAATATGTTTATTTTTTCTGATTTTTATTAGTAGGTTACAAGTTGTATATTTATAATATGTGTAATTCTTAATTCTAGTGAGAACATGCAAACTCTATTCTTCATCTGGATAGGAATGTGTAATTCCATTCTTAGAACTTTTTCCTGAGTTATCCTCATCTTTTGACTTTACTGTCAATCATTTGTTCATCCACTTAATGAATTGTAGGTTGGCAATAAAAAAATCATTTAGGAGCAGCAAGAAGATTCTGTTGCCGTTTTGAAAAGTTCCTTAGATTCATTTTTTCTTATTTATCAAGACAAGGATAGGAATGAAGTATTTTTGTGTATGGATGTGGATCTGTTCATATTAGTTAGAGAAAAAATAAGAATATCAGAGACTTGAATTAGTTTTCAAATATTTGCATGTAGTCATAGAATTTTTTAAAGTTAAGTCAAGCTCATCAGGGGATTTAATTTTCTTGTGAAATGAGTTAAATGAGGTTTGTGTGTGTGTGTGTGTGTGTGTGTGTGTGTGTGTGTGTGTCTTTGTCTGTGTCTGTGTTTAAATTTATTATATTTCTAGACAGGGAAGGTAATCCTAAATGTAAATTTTGTAGATTGTCTTTGAGCATACCTGAAAAACAAGAGATAGATTCATTTATGTTATAAAACAGATCCGTAATTGCAGTGCTTGTCTAAAGTCAAGGATAGTTAGTATTTATGGCATTGCAACCGAGGGCCGTTACTTTAGACATTTGAATGTATGATCCATTTTCTCCTATTCTAATTATTTTGAGTACCCCACCATGTTTTCTACGTTTTACATGTGATTTCCATTCCAAGTTGTTCTGACCAATAAACTGAAATTTCTTGATCAATGAATTTTCTAAGGTTCTAAGAAACAAGAGAAAAAATAAATGTCTCATCAATTCTTTCGAGTGGATAAACTTGCTACTTTGATAGCATTTTCTCCCTCACCGCTGCTTCTTTCCTCAATGTCAGGTAAATCCACTGAATCCATTGAAAAACCTTTGAAATTGTCTTGCTTCTTTCTCAAACTTTCCACATTTTTTCATGCATTCTCATCAGAGTTAGTGTCAGCTTTTTGTGGTTTTACCCTTTTCAGTTTTTCATGTGATTTGTTCTTGGCTCTTGCATTTTGATACATTTTTTTTCCCTTTATTTCCCTCTCTTTTACTTTGACCCGAATTCCATTAAAAAAAAAATTTTTTTTAGTGCTTATTGAATGGTTAGGAGTAAGATGAGTCAGATTTTTTTTCTTTCACGGAAAAGATAAGTTTCTGTTGAACTTATTCTTTGCTATTGTAACCTGTCCACTTGGTTGCCCCACTTAGTGCTGATTTTTTTATTCGTCTTCTTCAGACTTTAAATAAATTAGCATGTAAGATGGGCCAATTTATTATTTTTATTTTATAGCAGGTCTTTTTGAATAGGAAAGGAAAACATACTTATTTGAGAGAATATTTATCCTTTGTATTTCTAGTCATAAGAAAATTTCACTTTCAACATATCAGTTACAGGGATCACAGTTTTCCGCGGATCCGCGAAATTCCGCGGTTGCGAAAATTTCCCCAAGTCCGCTCCGCGGTCGTCGCTGGTCGCGGCCGCGGCCTCGCGGTTCGCGGAGAGCGGACCGGAGATGAGCGCGGGGCGCAACGTCGCGGTTAGCGGACCGGAGGTCATTGCACCGGGTCAGAAAAAACCCCCCAAACAAACACAAACAACCGATGAACGCTGGATAGTACGACGGGAGACAAGTGTCCTCCTCTTTGATCTGAGGTAACCCGAAAAGTCATTCAATTGCGTCATAGTAGTCGAGTCCGCTTAATTATGGCCCTGTCATAGTGGAGGGTTATTTTAATAATAAGGGCTAGATCATGAGACAACTACAAATAACTTTCCTAGGCCCATAGATCATGACCATATGATCATGACGTATTTTTAGGGAGTTAACTGTGCCTGGGCCTAGACTCTTAGAAAAGTCAGGTACATCATGTACATGTAATACGTTGGCTCTTAGTGCCGTGGGCACGGAGTGGAAGCGTCGCAGACTGAGCTTCCATATCAAC
>JBCHJU010028320.1:0-10000 GCA_039654505.1 Plocamopherus imperialis | reverse complement strand
GAATACTTGTTGGACTGTCTTAGATTAATTTATTTATTGTTTGATGTGTGTTTATAGAACTGATCTGTCTTTTACCTGTTTATAATATACTGCATGTGAGGAAAAAAAAACGCAAGGACTTTAAGGGGCCAAAAAAATCTCTTCACTTTGTATAGATGGAAATGGAATTTCACATATATCTTATTTAACTCATTATCAATATGTATATCGATTTAAAGCAAAATATAACACAGCATAATGAAACGCCGACGATTTTTACAGGCCTACTCAGAAAACCTCCTATCAACATTGCGTAAATGATATACAAGAAGTCCCTAAAATTTTCACTGCCAGGAACCAGCAAGTCGTGGGTTTTTTAAATGGTTTTTGTCAGGAAAACAATGTCTCCTGAGTTGATTGCATATTATATCATCAAGATCGGTCCACTGAAGTGGAAGTTAAACCCAAAGTAGAGAGGCACAGTAACGCCCAAATCGAACGAAACAACCATGACAGCCAAAGAACTTGTTGTTCTACCATGCGGTAGGTCAAAGTGAAAACTGACCATTGAAACAACCATGCCTCACTTAAATTGATATAACTTCGATTTGCGTGAACCAATTTGATTTGAATCGGGTTCAATAACAAAATCATTTGAAAACCCGCGACTCAATGTACCTCTCTGTGCAATTTTTCAGGACACATAAATATAATTTACGCAACATTGATATGAGGTTTTCATAGTAGGCCTGTTGAAATCGTTGCCGTTTTATTATGCTGGGTCATATTTTGCCTTAAATCGACATATATATATTTATATTAAATTAAATAAGGTCTGTATGATGTTTTATTTCGATTGATACAAATTGAAGTGAGTCATGGCCCTTAAAGTCCTGCGCGTTTGTTTTTTTTCTCGCACCCAGTATAAATAATAAATGACATATTTTGATAAATGTCAGACATAGTGTCTGCTATTATAATGTGATTCATGTGATTGCAAGTTAAGACTAATATAATCTGCTTTGATTGCTGTCACCTTGTACATGCAATAACTATTTGCTTTATGTTCATGTGTAATTGATGTAATATAATATCACTTTGCATTTAATTGTAGAAAAGATTTTTTCTTTTAAATTTTCTCGAGATGGAATTTTGTGTTTGCTTTATTTTCTAACAGTTGTTTGAAGTAGAAAGCTTTGCTTCCTTTAGTTTTCTTTTGGGGGAGTTTTCTTTTGTTATTTTTTGTTTGTGTGTTTGTTGTGGTTTGTTGATTTAGTTGGGTTTTTTATTGGGTTTTTTTGCTGGTTTGTTGGGCTTTTTCTGGTGTTTTTCTGTGGTGAAGTGATGGGTTGTTTTTATTTGTTGGGTTGATGTTTCTTTTTGCATTAGATTAGGATTTCAAATTTGCATCTGATGTAATAAAATCTAATAAACAATTGTACAGTGCACTCCGGTTGGCATGATATCGATGGGACCATGGAAAAATGGTTGTACTAAGCGGATGTCACACTTAGCGAAGTTCAAAGGAAGTAACTTTGTTGCTTCATCAAACGGCAGATAAAATGATTGTTGATGATACAAAATGCACGACCAATGCAGAAAAAAACGGTTTTATCAGTACAGTAAGGAAAAGGTGTGAAAAATTAACTGCATAGAAGTAGAAGCAAAAGCTGAATAAGGACAAATGCCTGAGCAACATAATATAATCCTTCATGCTGTCTGTCGACTCTTGATTGGCGTCCTTTAGCAATGCGACAATACATGTAGGAGTACGAGCATGAGGCAAATTTAGTGTAGATCTAGTGTACCAGTACTGTGGTTATTGTAATTGAAGATTGTCGACGAAATGTTATCATGAGCTCAGCCTCTCAGACCCACAGACTATCAATACATGTCATGTCATGTCATATCATGCCAGTTCTTCACTCCTCCGTGTTATCTTTCGTCACACCCCTGTCAAATTGAAAGAAACAGGCATCACCCCTTCCCTACCGCCACCGCTCTCCTCAAACTGTACTTGGTACCAATGGCCAGCTGTGAGTTGGCTTCGGTTGACACTCATAAGGCCTAGCAATGCAACAGTGTGTCTATTAGTTTTGAACTTTAATTGTGTGTAGGCCTAGTACAGTATTGTACTGTAGTGTAGGCTAATCCCAACTGAAGGCTGCAAATTGTAGGCTTTCCTCATCGCGCTGCGTCTTCACTGATGGCATGGAAGGCACATCCTTTGCCTCTTCCCTTGCCTGATCTGAACCTCTACCTTACTCCCCTCTACTTTCCAATTGTATGCACATTGCATAAGCCTAAGCCATGGTTTATATTTAAACTAGATTTAGGCCTATATATAGTGTTGCTGAATGGTATCAGTATTTAGTGCCCCAGGTAGCTTCGTAAATCCAACAAATCGGCTGAAAAAAGTTTCGTGCACTGAGAATTTGGTCTCGGCAACCGGAGTCGGCATGTCATCTTAACCGAGGTTTTCTAACAAAGAATAAGAGGAAGGTTGGTCGGGACTCAAAAAAATTGTCATCGTATCCGGAGTGTCATGCTAACCGAGGTCATGTTAAGTGGAGTGCACTGTATTTCTTACTTACATAAGTTGTAATAATTAAGCAGCAACTATGAAACTGATATATGTTCTAGGAAAAAATTGTCATCACTTTTGCATGAGCATCTCTACAGTTAACTGTATTCCATTTCCAGTGGCCAAAGAATATGTGAACTTGGTGGGGGCATGACATGTCTTGCTGGTGTTGCAGTGAGTTTATCAATTTTACTTTTCATCTCCATGTCATTATGTAATTATATATATGCTTGCTTTGATTTTGATTTGATTTTTTCATTGAGAATTATATACGAGGTCTTAGTCTTCAGCATAGTTGAAAACTCAAACTCATATAAGCAACTGTTCTTGTCAAAGTGTCTAGAAATAACCACCCAGTCAGTATTTTAATAAGAGTTGTCCAATTTTTAGCTGTACCGGTACCTTTAATTCATTTCAGCTGCTATTGAACTTTCTTTGTCTTCAAGCTCATTCTCAAACAGTCAATTATTTGAATAAAGGAGAATTCGTTCTCAAACAATAAATTATTTAAATAAAGGAGAGTTACATTTACAAACTTCAGTCTTTTTTCACCTAAGTTATGATTGTTCTTCATACTATGACAAGGTTCCATGTCACGCGGTTACATATATATCTGATCTGCGTTTGTATAGTTTCCTCACACGGGGGTTAGTCATTTGTTGTAAAAAATTTTTAGATTGTAATAAATATTCATAAAATTCACTGATTGTTATGTAAATAGTTTGCCTTTTAACTCCCTGAGATTATGGCTCTACGTTATAAGTATGAGTATAAGTATAGGAGTGAATTTGCCTGTGGTATAAAAGAAAATTATCTGCATCTGCTGTATAATGTCTTCCTTTGCTATTAAAGATTCTGGCATAATCCTGTGATTCTATATCAAAACTCCCTACACAGTGGCTAAGGACATATGGCTTTGTAATTTGTAGGCTCAAAGAAGGTGTGTAAATTTCTCCAAATTTCCCGCCGATGTTATTTCTTTTGACAAGCTATTCCATTCTGATATAGTCCTACGATAAAAGGAGAATTTTCTGTAATTTGTAGTGGTAGAGAGGGGTATGTAACTATGTTGATGGGTCTTTCTTGATGACCGAGTGAGATGTTGAAGATCACTGTTGGATATGGTGACTATGCCGGGTTTTTTTCCTTATAAAACATTTTGAGTCTAGCATCTCTTCTTGTTTGTAAAGAAGACCAATTTTGTTGTCCTGGTGACACTTGCGGTTTTATGGTTTCTTCCTGTTTCAAACCTGGCTCCCCTCCTGACCTTTTAACCATTTCTTTCTGGTCACTGGTCAATTTGTTGCTGGTATAAGGGTCCCAACCAATTTTGTGCATCTGTTAGTCAGCACTCATTTACCCTGTGAAAGCAGGATGGAAGCCTACAAAGTTTGTTTTTTTGCACAAAAATCCAAGCTGGCTGCCTGCAGTTTCTCTTTTCTGTCAGCAACTTATGTATTGGAGTCTTTCCTCCAAAGGTCTGGAAATATTTTTAAAAGCTTTAAAATGAAAATTTGGGAAAAATGGGAATAAAAATCTCTTTTAAATGTCACTGAAGCATGTTCTTACCTCTTCATACTATGCATCCAGTTTTCATACATTCTTACAGTTATTAATTTTCACTATCTTTTCCTTTTAATTTTGATTTATTTTGTGTAAAATTTAATAATCTGATGTAACTAAAGCTATTATGCAACTAGCACTGTGGTGCCTCTTGATGATTTAAAAAAAAATTTTTTTTTCAAATATATGTAAATCAAAATATGTTTTCTCTCTTTTCTTTAGCTTGCAATTTATTCAGATGTTTCTCATGTGGAACTGACTGATGGGAATGAGGATTCAGTTGCTAGTGAGTCTGTCATTTCTTCTCTGATTTAGTGATATGTGTACTAGAGCAATTCACATTGGAATTATATGTAATGGTTGTGGTTTCAGTTTTGTTCAGCATGTACGAAGGTAGTTTCTTTTAACCATTGCTAATTTCATTCCAGTTAAAAGATATGTACATTTATATCTATACAATAAGAAAAAGCCACCTTTGAGTATGTACATATATGTGTAGTATTAGAAGAAATTTCCTCTCTTATAAAAGACTCAAATGAGATATTACAGACAATTCTCTATAAACCACTCAAATGAGATATTACAATATTACTTTTTTATTACAATTTTTAATTTAACAAAAAGAACCACCAATTTTTTATTGATTCACATAAAATTTGTGAAATAAATAACTATTATCACGCTTTGTATACTGGGGTACCTGTCACTATTTTTCCAGATCTAGAAAAGATAATACAGAAAAATACCTTTGAAGGAACAACAGTTGGTTGCAGGTAAAGATTTTTTATATTTTGCATCTTTTAGATCCGTAATCATTGTCATCTCTGCAGATGGGTGATGGGAGGATTGGTAATGTTTTTTATGGTACAGTAGACGCCGGCTAAGTGCACTCCGCACAAGTGCACGCTTCGGCCAAGTGCACGCTTTCCTGCTCTGACCGAATTTTCCCCATATAAATCTCTATCATTAAATGCACGGTATATAGATCTAAGCAGCAGACTGAGAAACCCACCAATCCCAAGACGAGGGTGGGAGAGGCAAGGACTCGGTCTCTACAAACGTCAACTGGTGAGAAACCTGCCGAGCCTGAGACGCGGGCAGGGGAGGCAAGGACTCACCGATACCACCAACTACAGATCAGAAACTTACCAACCCCGAAACGAGGGCAGGGAAGGCAAGGACTGATCTGGTGAACACACCCAAAGAAGGATCGCAGGAACCAGTGGTCGAAGCACTCGACCACCAAGCCAAAGGTCACTGACCGTGCAGGCTTGCGATAGAGATCCAAACACACATGGACAAGCCCACCTTCTACCCTGCGGTAGGCAGGGTCCTGAGTGCATAGTCCCATTGGAGACGGACGATAAACTAGGAGGTCCCATGTGCCTTTGCGCATGTAAAAGACCCCAGGGCGGTTAAAGTCGAAAAGAGCAGGCCCTCACGGGCCGCCGCCCTGGCAAAATTATGGAAAGCCTACCACGACTCACTGCTGCCCCACACTCCCGAGAACGGCCAGCCCTCATGAACCCTCAAAACCAACCCTAAAGCCATATCTATCTATAAAACCGCATTAGAAACCATAATATAACCATATAACGGTTGAACGTGGTTAATCATCTGTCCTCTTCAACCCACCCTCTTTAAAAGTCAAGTCACTTGGCCAACAGGGAAGAAGCTTTAAGAAATAGGCACATAAAATATGCAGAAAGACTATCTGCCCATACTCGCATCCTACCTCCTCTTACTGTTGGAGACTGCGTCAGAATATGAAATCAGACAGGGCCGTTTCCCACGAAATGGTACAAAACAGGAAGAGTTATTGAAGTTCGTCAATTCGATCAGTATGTCGTCAGAATTGATGGATCAGGCAAAATAACACTAAGAAAAATAAAGTTCCTGCGCCTCTACCACCCAGTGATTGCCATGGCTCCTCTAGCCACATTGTCCACACCCACCACAGCATTCAGTGCATGCAACACCCAAAATGGCCTCAAACTCAGCAGGCCAGAAACCAACTTCAGAGGCAGAACAACCCGGCACACCGCCGCTTGAAGATCAACCCAGCAACAGTCCTTCTGATGAAACTATTGTTCTACCTGAACAATCTGACATACCGATAGTTCCAGCAGGTGATGCTGAAGAACTCCACCTCATAAGACAGCTCGTTTACATCTTAGTTTGAGGACCCTATAGACATACAACAAGCCTGGGGTGAAGGAAATGCACCTGTTACCTAAGAGGCGCTCATGAATTAAATTACTTTCTTTTTTATGAACTCAAAATTCTAAATCGTTTAACTAAAACCATCCATTATTTTTCCATTTTTAGATGAGTCCATGATATGCAACGAAAGCGCCATACGGACAATATAATTATTAGAACTATCTATTATTTATATTTTTAATCAGTCCTTGTTTTCTACCTGTAGATGAGTGTCATCTAAAGACTTGAGGGGGGGGGGGCACAGAGAATTATAATCGTTATTGTTTGCATTTCACTGTTGCAAACACTATGTATGTTCTTTCGTTCATAGGTGATGCAACTGTCTTTCTCAGATATTCTATATCTTTGAATAAACATTAAGATTAAAAAAAGGACAATGCCTTATTCATTTAATAAATAATGTATCTGCTCTGTAAGAAGTCATCATATGCATTGCGTAGTATGCTTATGTGGTTCTAACTCTTAAGAAGAGATTCAACCAAAGATTAACCTTTTGTTTCGGTTTTAAAGTGTAAAGTTTTAATACACTTTACTTTGATTCAGTTGATCGTTGTGATTTTGTTTCTCTTTACAGTGAGCTCTACACTGTGTCATTTTGTTAAACAGTTGAGTAGTAAATCCTGTTCTTTGAACGAGTCGAACGGGAGAAAGGGACTTCAAACAAAATCGCAAATTGCATGTATGAAATCTCTAATATTTTACAATTGAAGAATTGTACTATAGTTTTGGAACGGGATTGAAGAATGAAATTTGAAAGACGATGTCTTTCTATCGGTGGCCGGAAACATTGCTGAGTAGATTTATCTTTATATCTAGATGTACACTTTTGATAGTAGGCCTTAAGATCTAGATCTATACTAGGCAAAACTAGAAATGCAAAACAGCTTTCAGTTTTTTTCCTGGATCGATGCTAATCGTTGCTGTGAAATGATTGACATAGGCCTATTATTTAAGAAGGTGGCTGAGCGACTTTGAACATCTGAAATCAATCGGTCAAAATCGTTAAAAAAATTGAAATAAGCTGACAAAGAAGATCAACGAAATTACTGAGGCGTCCTACTCGGATGAGCAAGATGCGAATGCAATTTAGTTAAGTAAGTCAAGTATTATTTAAGTTCATTTCATTACATTTAATATGACATGAAACACTTCCTTCTTCAAGCGTTGCTTGCTTGCTTGAGGTATAGCCAGGTACATCCATAAAGGACGATTTCAGGGCTTTCAAACGTTGTAGAATAGATCTATATCATGCATAAAATCCTCAATCAAAATGCGAGAGTGCAAAATCGTAGGAAAATGAATTATAAGGTGAAGATTATTCCATGAGGCATCATTTTTATATTTGACCAAAGACTATACTTCACAACAAAATGCACCAGCTGTTTACGTCGCCATGCATATATCCCTGAATACATTCCGTTAAAATTGACCATTCAGTTTACAAATGCTAGACTTTTGATACATATAAATATGTTATTGAAAAATGTTATCCCCGGGGGGAACAGGGTCCTTTGGTTTTGGACCGAAAACTGAATGTCAGCCACAGAGCAGCGCGACAAACCGACGCAAAGTATAGTAAATAACCTGCCTAAAAGTCAATATACAATGTCCTTGATGTGATCCGAACAGCCAATCTATCGGTTGTGAGTCTAAAGTCCAACATTGGCGTAAAAAAAAATCTTAAATTCCTCTAATTCTCAACAAGTCCACATTGTCAAGACCCTCAGAGACTCAGAGCAATCAGGCGCTGAACATGAGAATAAAGTTTTGACATGAATTCAAAGCAGCAATCACCTCAAAAGTACTTATAGCACACACATCTGTCGCTTTCTTCAGCGGGTGGCGGGTAGAAGCAATTGTACGATATTTTGGTTTGCCAGGAAAGAAACCAAGGACGGTAGGAGACTTGTATGGAATATGAATTGTAACCCCCAAAGACAATGAGAATGTTGATACATTCCATACTGAAGCGTGTGCGGTCTGTGCTCCAGGCAAATGTCGGACACACCCTCGACCGTTATGGTTCAAATAAAGGCAATTCGTAGTTTTTCACGAAAAATCATTGTTGCACTTTGATTTTTTTATCTTGCCTCACCAAAATCCAATTAAAATAATCAAACTAATAAAATTGTTTTATATCCTACGTCCTTATTTGAATTTGGAAGCAATTATCCTTTATGCGTTTTGAAATTTTCGTCTCTTTCACTTCCTTACATTTGAGTTGCTGCCCTTTGAAAAGGCTTGCGTTTTCAGTGTTGCCTGGTATACACCGTCTCCTCTAGCTCTTTGCATCTATCAAGATCATCAGGCTTAGTCTTTTGTCAAAGGTATGTTTTTTCATGAAGATAATCATATCAAAATCTCGCGCAGATCTAGATTTAGATCTAGATGCAAAGGGGACTTACTTTATCTCCAGTCTAGATATAGATTAGATCAAAGTCCTGAGTCGTGAATCTAGATTATGTTGATGATATCAACAGCCTTGGCATAATTGTAAATCTCGATCTAGATTTGATTGTGATTGGAGTATCTTAATGAAGGCAAATCTGTCGTCGACTTAAACTTAGGTTAGGATTTCAATTTTGATGATCTCGATAAAAATTGAAGAAGACTTGATGAGGTATCGGTATCGCTTCGGTATTGAATGTCTAGCCTATCGAGTACCGAAATAGTTCCGATACCTGCTTTTTTTCCTTGACTCTTTTCCCTTGTCCGATTTCTCATGAGTCGTTTGCGCTTTATTTCATCAAAATCGGTCCAGGGAAGCGGAAGTTATTCCCACAGTAGTGAGGCGTGTTAACGCCTAAGTTGGGTCAGATCGCTATGACAACTGTCGTGCTGTATTTCTAAGTAAAAACTGATTATTGAAATACCATGCTTCACTAAAAGTTGATATGGTTTCGGTTTGCGTGACCCAAAATTTGGTTGGGAATTGGTTCGACTGGCTTGTTATAAAATTCTCAACGAGAGAAATTATTTTATTAAAAAATCATATAAAAACTGCGACTCGTTGTTCTTGGTTCTGCAATTTTTCGGGACACCCTGTACATGATATTCAACGTTAATATGATGTTTTCTGAGTAGGCTTTTTTAATCTTTGGCGTTACATTATGCTGACTTATATTGTTACAACAAACATATTGATAGCGAATTTAATAAAGCCTTTATGAAATCATACTTCGATCTATACAAATTGAGGAGAGTTATGGGTCCTTAAAAATCAAGCGCCTTTTTTTTTTCTTGCACCTTGTATAGAAGTACACACTTGTAATAGAATTGATATTATGTTATGTTTCATATTGCAGAATGGATTCAGACTCGGCATCGGCATTTACCATATCCACATGAAGATCTGGTTTGATAGGTTTCCAAGAAAGAACCTCTTTATATCAAGATTTGAGGACTACATTCGCAACACAACACGAACGTTAGAAAAAGTGTACAAGTTCCTCGATCTTCGTAAGTGGTATTGAACGTTTTGCGTTTGAATTTTTTCTTGATATTCTATTTTCTCTCTTTGGTTTATTTATTTATTGTCTTTCATTTTTACTTTTCTTTATTCATTATTCATTTCTTTTTTATTATTTATTTATTTATTTTTTTATGTGTTGTTTTATTATATTTTTTTTTGGGGGGGGAGGGTATCTTTAT
>JBCHJU010028209.1:0-11862 GCA_039654505.1 Plocamopherus imperialis | reverse complement strand
CCCCCCCCCCCCCTTGTTGTTGTTTTGTTTTTTGTTGGTTTTTTTTGTTGTTGGTTTTTTTTTTGTTTGTTGTTGTTTTTTTGCTTGTGGGTTTTTCGGCTTTTGTTTCTAATTTCCAGTTGTTCTGATCTCACCCTCCCGAGTTTAAAATGTTGAATAAAACTATACTGAAGATAGTAGACTACCCTAGGATTGGAACAGAAGGCACAGAGGCAATTCTTATTGGTCGACCAAATATGATGGAAAATGTCAACAGTAAATACCCAAATGCATAATCTCATTCACCAGTGTAGTTAAAAACCTAGGTGTTTTTATCGATTCCGACCTTTGTTTTCAAAATGAAGTGAACAATATTACAAGGAAAGTATACGTAGAAATGAAAAGAATGTACAAAGTATGAGAGACTAAGGATGCATTGATACTTTTAATTAACACACTCATCCTTAGCAAACTTGATTATTACAACTTCATCTTGGCTAATATTAAAGAAAGACAAAATTAGAGCTCTTCAAGTGTCCCAAAATGCTGCAGCGAGAATAATTTTCAGAAAAGCAGATTCGATTCAGTATCAGGCCTTTTAAAAGAATATCACTGGCTCCCTGTTGAGAAGCGCATTCAATACAAAATTTGCGCAGTTGTCCTTAGATCGGTACTGTCTGAATGTCCGTGTTACATTAATGAATCATAACGTCCTTCATTCACTTGATACCTTGTATTATGTCAAAGCTAAAAATAGATCTAAAAAGATAATCAAAGACTCCTCTCACGCAGCAAACAACTTTTTCCAATTACATGTATTGCCCTATGGGAAACGATTTAGAAGTATGAAAGCCAAAACAAGTAGATTTAATAACAGTTTGTTTTTTTTCCAAAGGGCTATGCCTTTGCTTTCCACCCAAATGTAATATTGAATCCATTGAATCTCATTACTGATTGAGAGTATCTTGCGAAAGTTGTACGTTTGCGTGTGAGTGCATGTTTATGAGTGTGTGCTGTATTTGATGTATTTGTGTTGTATGCCTTATGCTTAGTGTGCGGATGTCTGAGAGATTTTACATTCAAATATATATTACTATATTGATCTATGTGATATGCACTAATGTATCATGTATTATGATATGTGTTTCATCGCATTGCCGGGTGTCGGTGATTTTTGGGATGCTTGTCATTGGTGTAATGATAAGATCATGTGTGTACTTATATGTTCAGGTTTTGTTTACAATGTGTATAATCAATGGCATTTTTTTTTCAACCACATCAAAACATGTTCCTATTGTATTCTACAAAATGGCAATAGAGGCATATTATTATTATCTTATTATGCATATTATTATCTCTCCTTTTGGCTACATTTTATTATAATTATCATAACATATTTATTGTACTACTCTTTTACATGCATTCCCCCGCCCCTCCCCCCCCCCCCTTTTTTTTCTCACCCTGAAATGACCCAAGTGGTCAGCAGAGTGTAAAGATATCAATCAATCCTGTTCGTCTTCTTCATCGCCACGTCTCTGATACCCTTCATAATATTATTGTTACACCACACAGCAAGACCTCCCTTGATTCCAACGCACTCAAACTACTCATCACCATTCCCGTTCCTCCTCTTTACACCCATCCCGACCATTGCTCACTTTATGAGACTAACCCCTTCCCCCAGCGTGCCCGCAAACACCTCCACCCCGCCACCCTCCCCCCCAAAGCCCCTTCTCCTTCTCTGCCCCATGCCTCCAATTCTTCCCCTTTGTCCAAAAACCATGACTGAGATCTTACCATGTCACGACACCTATCACCAGCACACATTCATCCTTCTATCAATTCGTCCATCTATTTATCCCTACATACATGACAATGTACACTTACAAAGGATTTCATCACAAAACGCGTTATACGCACGATTCTTGATTCCTATAAAAGGGAAATAAATAAGCAAAAATGTATCCATTATACCTAAATTAGAAGTAATTTATGAAGCACCCATACAAATGTTTTAATTGTACGATATTGTCAATGGAAGGGTGGCTTCTTTTTTAAATGAGGGATAGATACACTGAGGAAGGTATCTAAGTAGACTGAAATTTTGATATTTATTTATTTATATATTTATTTATTTATACATTTATTTATTTTTATTTTATTTTTGCCCATAAAGCGTGTACGGTGTTGTTAATGAAAGGGTTGTTTCTTTTTTTTAATGAGGAATACATACACTGATAAAGGCATCTAAGTAGATAACTGAAATTTTGATATCTATTTATGTATTTTATTTATTCATTTATTTTTGTTATGAAGCTCTTCACACACACACACAAACACACACGCACACACACAAACGCGCTTACCTTCTTGTACTAAACAGGCGTCCTTTCCAGCCTGGCCAGCCATTGTCTCCCCTTGCCTGCTTACCTCCCTTCCTGCTAACCCCGGACTCCATCCATTCCATTAACCCATCAATGCAAGATGCCTGCTGCACTACAAGCACGTGATTCTCATTATCCACACCTAGAAGACTTACCTCCCTTACACTCTAAGTCTTATTATTACTTGCTACTTCTTCCTGGCCTACCTCGCTCGCTCTTACTCCTGCTGTCAGCAGCTATGCTACTTATTCTTCCCGCCCTGTTAGCAGTGTCGGTTCGTGAGACAATAATTTACTTGGGTGGGCAACATACCAGCGAATGGAATTACTGAGGCAGTCGTTTTATTATTATATGATATTCACATCCGAGATGCGTGCGATAAGAAGCATTATTCACGTCCCTGTCATTGTTCGGACCCCTGGGATGACACGTAAACCTTAACACATAATCCATAAGCATAAACAAAAATGTGACTCTTAAACCCTAGCCCTAAGTCTAATGTTAAAACCCTAACTCTTAAACCTTAGACCTAAGTCTGACCTTAAAACCCCAACTCTAAACCCCTGCCCCGAGTCTAACCTTAAAACCCTAACTCTTAAACCCAAACCACAACTATTACTCTAAAACCCTAATCTTAACTCTAACCCTAAAACCGTAACCCTTGAACCCTAAAACCCTAACTCCTATAACAAAGCCCTTAAACCCTAACCTTAACTCTAACCTTAAAACCCTAACTCTTAAACCCTAGCTCTAACTTTAACCCTAAAACCCCATCTCTCTCCCTAAAACCCTTATTCTTAAACCCTGAACCCTCTACCTTAAAACTTTAACCATAAACCCCCAAAACCCAACTCTAAAACCCTAAAACTGTTAACCCTAAAACCCCTAAAACGTTAACCATAAAACCCTGAGCCTCACCCTAACCCTAATACCCCATCCCAAACCCGAAAAACGGGAACTCGAGAACGCTGATACCTTAAGCCTAAACAATAAAACCTTAACCCAGTAACCTTAACCCTTAAAATCTAAACCGTAAAATTCCAAAGGCGTAAAATCCTAAATCCTAAACCCTAATACCCTTATCCTAAAACCCAAGTGCGAAACCCTAAAACCCTAAACCTAACCCCATAAAACCTTAACCCAAACCATTACTCTAAAACTAAAGACGAACCCATGGGCATTTTGCTGCGAAATTTCCTTTTAGTTTCCTTTACACAAAGGGATGGGTGATAATAATCATTTCCAACGCCAATAACAAAACATTGGAAGCGCGGATAGCTCAGTGGACAGGTCACTCGTCCACCAAGCCAAAGGTCAGAGGTTCGATCCCGAGCTGTGCAGGCTTGATTTAAATTTCGAATTTTCAGTTTTTTTCCGTCTCCTCATCCTATGGTAGGCGGGATGAATGAATGCCATCCCATCGGAGACGGACAGTAAACTAGGAGGTCCAATATGCCTTTGTGAATGAAAAAGAACCCTCCGTGATCGAAATCGAAAAGAACAGGCCATCACCCTGGCAAAATTTGATCCTACCAAAATAGATATTTCGGTACTATACACCCCTACAACCTCTTCTACCTCAGACTTATTGACTAGTTCATTACTCTGAATTCAAGCAGAAGAGGTAAAGATCAGAGGGGAAGGGAGTGTGGCTGGGCACCCAATTCCCTTTATACTACTAGCCCAGGCATAGCAATATCATTGCTACAAGATCGTCAACTCTTGACGGAAAAGGCCATCATCATATTTGAAAAAAGTTCAATGATTTTACTTTATTATTTTGACATAAAACACTGGAAGTGGGCATTAGAGAAACACCTGAATCAATGTGATCCAATTACCCTAGCCAAATTAAATGTGCAGTGACATTTGAAGCACGTTGTTTAGTTCTTCTTCATGAACATCAGTTAATTTTTTGGGCCTTTGGTTAATGGGCTATGGAAAGTGATGATAACATTTTTGAGTAGCAATGCTGTCGTTTCAATCATTTTGCATCATTTACTACTCAGTAAGCCAATGCAGAAACTTCATTAAATTATACCATTTTCCATGACAAGCATAAAAACAAAGAGACAAAGCATTAAATTTAAAGCATGTATGTTACAATCGTAAAATCCTGACTACCTTCAGATCTTCGCTGCTTAGGAGATACTTGTTCACAAAGACCATAGATATAGAGATAAACCTGAGGAGAGGATAATATCAAGATATTAGATAAGTTTTTATTTATATTGTTACTTTCTATTAAATGTTCTAGATAATCCTAGTGACAAAGTAGCCTCTAGTCCCAACTGAACATTCCTCAATTTCTGACAAGGCATTTAAATAACACACAGAGATGTAATTTCATTTTCATGACATTTTGTGACCACTGTTTCCAATTGCTCAAATACTAGTTAGCTTTGAATTCATCTCTTTCAGCCTTACCACCTCTGGGGTTTGAATGAGACTTACTTTTGCTCAAACAAGCCTAATAATTACCAAAGGTGCTTCTGGTCTGAACAGACTAGCTAATAAAGATGTCCCGACACAAACATCCACCGCTTCCCTGACTCCTTGCCTAAAGCCTACCGTTACAAGCTGCAATCATGAATAAAACTAAAGCTATAAAAATACAGTATATCAAGTCTGTCTTTGAGAAACCCTGGATTTTTAATGAGGTATAGAACACAGAGGTTGGGAATAAGATGTTAAGGCTTACCAATATGCAGTCACAACTGATGCGATTTTCACATATTTGGAAAAAAGCGATTCCTGCGCCATGATGATGCTGTTTTTGTCAGTTGAAACTGAAAAGAGAGAAATCATTACAACATATTAAGACTTTCATGTGTAATAAATTTCCATTGAAGTTAATTTTTACCTGAGTCTTCAAAACCTCCGGGGTTTTTTTTGGGAAATAGAAAATTAATAAATGGCCCTTGAGTTGGCGATCATGTGTTGAAGCAGGTCAGGATGGAAACACCCATCTTCCCATACAGTCAAAATATTTAAGCGTCAACCATTGGTCACTTGGTGAAAAAAGTCATAGCTATATGTTTTGGAATGCAAAAGGCATTGTCCTAGATGCTTTGCCCCCTTGATTAACTGGCCATCTATTCTGAGATATTGGACAGACTCAGAGAAGCTATTCGCCAAAAAAGACTTGGTCGTCTGAGGAAGGGCATTGTTCTGTAACATGACATCACACACGGCCAAGGTCACAAAAGATTGGCTTGATTTTAAGAAATATATAAATGGGAATCATCACATCAACCACACAGTCCTGATCTGGCCACATTCTGATTTCCATATGTTTAGGCCCCTCAAGTACCACCTTGCCGGAAGGAGATTTTATGACGACGAGGAACTCGTGGATATGGTACAAGAATGGTTAAGGAGTCTTGACAGAATATTCTGTATGGAGGATATTTTTTCTCTTCTGCCCCGTCGGAACTAATGTGTCGGCCTTGATGGGGATTAGGTCCATATGTAGCTAAGTGGCACCAGTTAATTGTCAGTAAGTTTCAATTTGATCATTCAAGTGATAAACACACAGCGGCAAAAGAACAGGTACTTTCCAGACAAACCTTGTATCTGAGTTTGTCGGCTATTATGAAGACTAAGACTATCTGTATAGAGAAATGGCTTTCCATCTGACTGATAGCATGGAAAATAAAAGCAGGTAGAAGGCTATTGTTTTTCAGTCATAAATGTTTACAGGAGAAAAACAGTTTGCACCTAATTGTAGCATTTCTTTAATTTGAATAACATTGATCAAATTTTTCTTTGGACATTTATTTACTCAATTTGTCATAATGTTGTAGCATTTGTAACCTTCTATGAGTGCCCCATTTCTTACACAGCAAGCCCAAAGCCGCGTGTCGCCAGCGAGTGTATGATGTCTGCTGGCGAGATTGCCCGGGGCTGTCAGCTGATTTTTGTTTTGATGGCAGTGCCCAGGTTAGGACCTAGAGCTGCGTAATTGTAGGCTAATTATCATTCAAATGAATCACAGTAAACCAATGAAACCTATACATTTTTGCAAAACTTATACGACTTGAAGATGGTCTAGGATTTTAATTGATTTGATTGAATGTTTGTGAGACCTGGATGATTGAAAGTTGAAGAATTGATTGTTTTTCTCATCACTGTTGTGCTTGCATCCAAATATCTAATCGTGATTGTGTGAGGTTGGAAACAGTGAGGTTGGAAAGAACAACCACTATATCTAATACCACAATATTCATTTTGTATGTATGTTGTTTCAGTTTTGTTGAGTTTCTTGAATTTACAGATAGAGATTAGCAGTGAAGTGAAAAAATCACAATCACTAAAACCTGCTTTCCCCTCAGTACCCAATTACCAACGCCATGCCAAACCCACCTCATCACTTCAAGTTAGCCAATGAAGATCATTGTAACGCAAGTGACACAAACACTTTACCACCCAAAGGCCCACTATCAACTATCATTATATAGAATATATATATATAGGCCTACTACACTGTGCTATTACCTACAATACCTTGCAGAGACAACATTGTATACGAAAAGCCTGTAAAACCCTCTTATAATGAATTCATATAAAACTCATCCATAATACGATGGCCCTTTGATGTGCAACATCACCCCTTTCCTAGGGCACCCGTCTCTCTCTCTCCTCAGTAAACATAAGCGCTAACAATACGTAGGAATTTTCATCAGAGCAGGAAGGGTATGGATTAGGCCAGAGAGCGTAAATTGAGGAGGCACCCTCCACATCCAATTGGTCAACATTACGCAATTACCAGCTTTCCATCAAGGCTTGGTAGGCCTACATTCATTCAACAATACAATACCAAAGATATCTCTACAGGAAACCTATAATACCCTCTATGCAAATAAGAATAGAGCAGTCTACAATATGTTGGCCCCATTGTTGTGCAACATCGCCCCCTTCCTAGTACACCTCTCTCTCCTCTAACATCACACAATGGACACAAATTCAAACAAAACGAAGGGACTTTATCAAACAAAGAGCAAAGGAGTATTGATCAGAGCAAAGAGAGGAAATTGAAGAGGAACCCTCCACATCACAGTTACTGTAGTAACACTTTATGGCATGTCAGTGTGACTTTGCTTTCCAGGCAAGACAATGATCATCCCCTTTTGACACCTTCGATGGACTCTTCCTAGGACCATGCTAACAACTTCATTATAAGCCTATAATTTACATGTATGGCCTCTATCTAGTGTAAAATGAGGAACCCTCCACATAACAGAACACACATAGCATATCAGTGTGACTTTGCCTATACTCATAGCATATATCAGTGTGAGTTTGCCTTCCTGACAAAACAATCAACTGCCACACCTCCTTTTTGACACTTTCAATGGACTCTCCCTCTGAGGCCACATCTGGCAGGTCGCATTTTCACGGCACTGGCGCCGCGGATGAAAAGGAAATACATTAACTGCTGACCGACACTAGCTCTTCTCAGCAGCTGCAGACCTATGGATTTCAAGCTAAACCTGGACTACAGAAAATTTTTAGAAGCTGTCCCTGCAGCGGAAAGTCGTAGATCCGCGGAAGTCTGGGTTCCTGCCGCCGGCATCAAAATGGGCCTCTTCTGGATGATATTAAACGAAACAAACCCCAGTCTCGATAAATTTGTATAATGAGCGTTGTCACACAAAATCGGCAAAAGTGTCAATCAAAATTTCGTTTCCGGAAATTTCCGGAAAAATCGAAACCCTGCATGTGTCACAGAATCTTTTGACGTAACCTCGCCAAGGAGATGACAAACCTGTTCCCAATCCCAAAATCAAGAAAGAGGGCCAGCCCAAAACCTGGCCATTCAGCACTGCGGTGGTAACAGTGGAACAGCCGGTAGTGCGTTGGGCTAACAACTGAAAGATTGGTGGTTCGAATCCCGTCATGGGCATTGTGATTTATCCCTTGGGCAAGGTTGCTCACACTGCTTGCCTCCATTTGCCGCGCTGCTCTGCGGCTGACGCTCAGTTTTAGATAAAAAACCAAATGACAAATTTACCTTCTGGGATGAATTAGTGGAGTTTTTTTAATGTTTTTTTTAATCACCTGATCTCATGCCACTTCCCGTCCAAGGTGCCCAAACCAATTGCCACACCTACTGATGAAAACATGCCATCCAAGAAAAGGGCCCCAACAAGACTGTGCGTACTATGCTCCTCTAACACAGGAAGGAGGAAATCCATCGCTGACAGAAGAAAGAGGAGAGAATCGACCATCCAGTGTGCCCAATGCGATGTGGGCCTTTGCGCAATTCCTTGTTTTGAACTCTTCCACGCACAAAGGACTACAAATCGTTCAGAAGGCTTCAGCAAGAGACAATGGCAAGGCAGAGGTTGACGCAGAGACAAGCCTCTAAACCCACACCAGGCTACCACTCCCCCACAAAAACACTGGCCTTCCAGGACACACCCACTGTCCTTTTCAGGACAAACTCCTGAGGGGGCACCATCCCCTTCCAGGCGCGTCCACAGGTTGTGGATAGTGGAACAAATTCACAATGAGGTTAGCTGTGAATAGATTGAATAAGCAGCCGTGGACAATCTGTACCTATGCAACACAGAACACTTTCATTTTCACACTTATTGTTTTAGCTTACAATGACAACAAAATAGAGGAAAACTGAGCCAAAACAATAGTAATTATAATGGGGCCTCTGGTTTCAATATTGAGTAGGACGGACAGGATATAACCAAAGCTCTCGATTAAATCCATCTTCATCTATTATTATTGTGAACAATCGACACTACAATGCCAGTTATTGGACTTCCGTACATGCTGGAAAAGCTGTTCAACGACATATTGGGAGAATCTGCTCTTTCTTCATAAAAAATAGCAGGATATGGGCATCGAACCACTCTCGTCCTTCGCTTTGATTCAAATATGGCTGCCACAGGTGTGTCGCTAACAAATCATTCGACTCCTGCCAACTATTGTCGGAAGGCCCCAAGTCAAGTCCTTAGAGACCAGTTAAGAAGAAATCAACATAGCTTAAAAGAGACGCAGAGACATCGGCACATTTCAATATTCCTACAGGGGCAGAACAAAGCCAAGATGAAAGTAAACAGGTGAATAACGACTCATCGCAGATAGACAGTGCGATTATAGCCATAGCGCCGTTTTCCTCCTGTGTATATCAGATTGTGTGTCACCAAGTTCAGTCTCGTCCTCTGTTGATCAATTGGAACACACCAGCCACTGTGTTACGGAACGAGACCCAGGCATTTGTCCAACTAGGCCTAGCGAGTTCAAGTCACCAGACCATCTCCATGTTGCTGACATGCCAACAAAGCAGTCTGTTTCAATCACTAGACCCTAGGCCCTCTCTAGACCACGCTACGCCGTGTGAGTTGAAGTCTGAACACAGCTCACACAATAACAAAGAGAACACGGTGAACGATCCATTACTGTATACGTGTGGAAAAGCCCCACTTAGTGCAAACAATGACACAGATGAAGAGAAGGAACTTAATCATGAAATAATGATTAACCCTTGGTTGATTGCAGACGAAAGTAGCCCGCTAAATATAGATCTAGATAAGATGAACGTTCGGATATCGCACAGCGGTGAACAAATCACACTTGATGCAGACACCTACACACATAAAGAGAAGGAACCCCTGATAGCTTACAGATGCCGTTCACTCAACAAAGACGATAAGCTGAATGTTCCAATACTGTATAATCAACAAATTCCACTAGAAGCCGACACAGATGACGAGAAAGAAGATAAAGAAGTCGCAGTTAAGACATCGGCAGAACCAGACAGAAGTTGTGAAATTCAAATATAAGCAAAAAAAGATGTGTCGATCTGATGGACAAACTGGAACGCAACCATCCCATTCGAATATATTCATTAATCATTGATAAAGACACTGGACAGCGTGTTACCCAAGTGGATCGCAACAAAACTGTCATGAAATCGTTTACATCAAAGACAGTGAACCAAACATCATCTTCACAGAAACCGATGACCTGATTATTGAATACTGCGCAGAAAAAGGAGAACTGAACAAATTTGCCATTAAAAGTAAATAACACAGATATTTTAATTACTTCGACAGGACACGATGGCTGAATATGTTTGAATGCCAAGACGACACAGCATACATACAAGAAAACCAGCTCGAACAATTACAGAACATTCGGATTTTGATATCACACTTGAAACAGTTGATAATCGAACGACTAGAACTTTAGCTTCTTATTGTTAAGATGTACACATGTTAAGTGGAAAGATAAAGCATCAAGTTGTAAACAGAGTTCCAAGATTTGAACTCATTGTATTGTTTTATGAGACCTCACAATTTAGCTGCTTTTTAAAAAAATAATTTTATTTAATTTAGTTTTTTGACACTTTGCAAGCATTATGTTTAATACATTATACATGTTACCTCTTTCAAAATTAACAAAGTGATTTTTCATGTACATTAGTGTCATTATTACTTTCTGAAACCAACTGCGTAAAGTTTGTAAAAATAAAGGCAATGATCGGATGTATTGACGATAATGTTCAAACTATTATGTTTAAAGGGTGGAAAAAAAAACAACAAAACACACAAAACAATAAGAACATAAAAAAAAAAAAATAGTTATAATAATAAATAAACAACATGACAAAATAATAACAGCATATAATAATATCGACAACAACAACACAACAATGATAACATTTGAAATAATAATATAACTTTATTTGATTTATTACTGGGGACTATAAGACTCGTACTCCAGGACGTTTCTCATTCATGATGAAGGTCCTGGATTTATCACTACTCCAGGAGAGGAGGAAAGTATATTACCTCTCATTTTCCTTTTCAGGTTACAGCTACGACAGTGGAAAGCTTCAGAACTAGTTTCCAAAGAAACTAGAATATTGCATGCACTCTCTCATTCCCGTCGATCACATGCCAGTATTGATCTTTCAACTTATTGACACAGATACAGATATAAAACTTGTAATAAATCGATAAAGACATTAATATATATATTGGGCACGATCTGTCGATTTGCGCGATCGGTCGATCGCACAGCGCATTTGGTAGATCTATGGAACGCCCAACAATCGATGGATTGTTGCGCAAACAGTCGATCGGTGGATTGATTGCGCCTTTTGTGAATACCTATGATCTATCTGTTGTTGCGCATTCTGTCGATCTACATCTAGATCTAGATCTTACAGAATTGGGTAGAAGTGTGGCCATGTTTTGGTTGGGCGGAAGTGACACAGACAAGACTATTTGTACCAAATGCGCTGCGCACGGCTGTCAACGGGCGGTCGTTTAGTTCCCCGCAAGCCCGCGCGCCACTCCCTGCGGTTACAGGGATTCCCCGGCTCGGTTGGCTTGTCTGTCGTGTGTTTTTTTTCATTTCCTCGACAAATAAATAATTGTCGCATCATATCTATTGCAATGAGAATATTATAAAACACACATTTGGAAACTTTGAAGCATAGTACACTTCATGGGAGTATCCACATCGATATATA
>JBCHJU010028098.1:0-11863 GCA_039654505.1 Plocamopherus imperialis | reverse complement strand
CAGTCGAATGTCCCTCCCTATATGCTGACTGATACGGTTCAATGAGGTTATAAAGTTTCAGATGGGATTCAAGTTGAAGTTATTATTATTATTATTGTTATTATTATTAATATTAATATTATTATTATATTGTTCTTAGTTATTTCTTTATTTTGTTTATCAGTTTTCTGTTTTGCTTTGTTTTTTTCTTGTTTTGGGAGAGGGTTTGGGGTTGTTTTTAGTTATTTGCATGGCATTCTTCTCACAGTATTCCATTTTAGAATTACAGTTTATTCCACTATTTAGAATCAAGAAGGGGAAAAGTTTTAAGGAAGCACTCCTCAAATTTAAATTAGATCACCTTGTTAATCTGGATAGCAATTTTATACATTTATTTTTTCATTTACAACTTTGTAGCTGTAAGACTTTTGTTCATTGATGAAATTTGTGTTTGCCTCTGTGCATATTCTCTTGACTTAAGTGTCTGGAAATAAGCAGACATTTGTTTAAGAGTATCTCTTGTAAAGCAGATTGATTTTCAATGTAAGCAAATGCAACTTCCTGGGGAAACATGCCATGTGACATTGGTTTGAGTTTGAACAGAAAATCTAACAGAGATAGAAATTTCTTTGCATTGTTTTGTCCCACTCTCTGTTAAAGAAATGAATAATTTGGTGTTTTTGTTTTATTTTGTTGGGGGGGGGGGGTAGCTTTGTTTTGTTTTCTTGTTTTTCAGGGACTTTTTTGTTTTTGTTGTTGCTTTGTTTTGTTTTTTGGGAGGGTTTTTACAGGAAAAATTTAATGTATCACCATTTTGATGTTTTTTCCCCAGGATTCATTTCTGTTGTAATTATTTTATAGAATATTATTATAATGTACTTTATCTTTTGCCGGAAAAGTTGTGTAGCATTCACAATTAAATGTCATGTTCGTTGTAATTATTATTATTGTTATAAAGTTATTGTTATTATTGTTATTGTTTATATATTTATTGTAGATATTATTATTTTTCTGATTGACTGAAAACCAAAGCACACATTGGAAGTCAACTGCAATTAATGATGTGAAAATTATTTCTATTTGATGTCAAAGTTTAAATGAATACTAGTACTTTTTTATCTGTCTGATCATTTCATTTGAAAATGGTTGAGTCAAGATGTCGGACTGTTTCTTACTATGTTCATTGTCCTCCTGGAAATGAACCAGTAGACTGGCTAACTCAACAAAGTGCTTTTTTTTTCATTTTATTTTGTGTGTTTGTGTGTATCCTAGGAGAATGTAGTATCTTTAGAGAGAAATATTGGCAGAAAGTTAGGCTTTGATTCATTCAACAGAAATTGTGTAATGAGAGATTCTTTAAGAGCTTTCAAAATGGCTGACAAACTCAGTATACTTGTCAATGTGCTAAAAAGTAACTCTTATAAGTTTTAGTTTTACATTGATTGAAAGTTTATTAAAAGATCTGAATGTACCAGGGAAATATAAAGACTGACTCCCTGCTTTTCTAGATGGTAAATGTAAATGTTTGAGCACAGATCTCAAATGACTATTTTTCCTTGTTGTTCTTTGAGGGGCAATACTGATTGGCAGTGATTGCCTCTGGAAGTGTGATAGTTTCTTTTGTTAAATATTGAAAGGCTTAAATTCGCGTACGAGCTGTTTTGGAACTGTTACATTTTTTTATTTTTTTTAAATAAAGAATGAATTCTTCTCATGACATTTTATGACCGGTTGTTATTATTAATGTTATGCATGGCAAAGCTGAGTGTTAAAAATAATCAACAGCTGTTTTTAGAGTATTTATCTCTGTGATTTTCAAAAGAGATTTTTAAATACCTTTTGGACATTCTATTTTGTGCGCCTGCAGCAATCTTTTCTTTTTTTTTTATCTTGATTTTCTTATAATGTATGTCACTTCTTACTTCTAACAGATTTTTTCAATTTTTCCCTCATTCATTTTTTTTTCTTCTTTCAGTTTTGGTTTTTTGTTTACAAATGGCTCGCCTCAGTCCTCAAGAAGGGCACAACAAGGCAGGAGGATGGTGATGAAACCTTAACAGCTAACAGTAGTGTACAGCAATCTCACTCCAGTCATTGTACACGGAGGACTTCTGTTAAACATTCCCACAATATATCCATCTGTTCAAGGAGAGACCCTCACGGACCTTCAACGTGGCAAACGGATTTGGGTGAATCCAGAAATGTGGAGGGCGGAGTTAGGGTTTATAGATCAGCTTCTTTTACTTTTATGGGGAATCACCAAGTTCATTTCAATAACTCTGGAAACAGTGTAGCTGAAAGTGACAGTGATGATGAAGAAGACAGTGTGGTGTGTTTTAGCTTGTTTTATCCCGCCTCTATTTCAGAAGCTTAAAGGCTTGGATTCTGATGGTGTAAGATTGAAGTATTCTTCATTTAATATTTATCTATTGCTCAGATTCACAGTGGACCCATTGGTGTGATTTTCCTTTTGAGGAAGGAAGCAAAGATGACAGGATTATTCTATTTTCCCATCAGGTTTAGTGAAAGGATGCCTACATAATTTTATAGAATTTTTGAATTGATCATTCAATACAAATGAAATGAATATAGACAGTACAAATCCAGACATTTTATACAATTGTTTTATTATTTTGCCTACAAATGAAATATACTCTCACATTCTCCACTTATAGAAACTCTTGCCCTGCTGGTGACAGGAGGTTTAAAAAGCGACATTTTATTTTTTTTTCTTTGGCTGTCGATCCTCCATGTGTGATTCTCATGAATTTGAGGATCTCAGGGTTTTTGGTTTTTTGGGTTGTTTTGGTTTTGTTTTGTTTTGTTTTTTTACTGTATTAATACATTACAAATGAACTTCTGGTCAAAGGGTCACCAATGTTTTTAGTTGTGGTTGGCCCCTTCTTTCACTGAAACATATGTTGAACAAATCTGTACTGTTGTTAACATTCTGCGTTAACCCAGGGCGTTTCATCCATAATGGTAACGAGATTGGATTTCAGTCCTATTCAATTAAAAATTTTTCAACACATCTAAGGAATTTTAGGGCGGACGGAGGCTGATGAGGGAGTTGATTCTCATCTTTCCCTCCCTCATTTTCTTTTCTGAGGAAACAAAACTCTGTCAGCTAAAAAAGCTGTTTAAAAGGTAATTCACTTTTTTTTTCTACTTTGGGGAGGGGGGGGGGGGAGGGGGGGCAGGCTGCAGCCAGCAATGATGGATGCCACCAGTTTTTTCATAACTTTGATCACACCCAAAATTAACATATCTTTTCCTCATCTTTTTGTTTTGTTTTATACCCATAACAATTATCTATACATAGATTCAAATTAATCATCAAGGTTTCTACAAATATATAGGCCTTTATAAAGACCTGTACTGTACATAAATAATTGTATCTTTCATTTTGTTTTTTGGCTGGGTTTTTATTTTGTTTTGCTTTTGATTTATTTCATTACAGTATTGAACCCGTATTAGAATGAATTGTACACAATGGCTAATCTGTAAATCAAAAGTAAAGGTACAAACAATAATTGTGCATTGATTTTAACCCTGGGAAACAGTGCGCTCACAAAGACACACAAAACAAGAAAACAAAAATTGGCTGTGTTGAGTAAATGTCCAAAACGGCAAATTTTTCCTTCCATTTGTTTTTCTACTGTTGCAGTTTACTAATTCTATAACAATGCATAAAATAAAAGTGTTTTGTTTTCTTTTCCCCCCAGTATTCATGATGTATCAATGGCAATAGTAATTTCGATTCATACCATACAATTCATTACGCACAGTACAGGCATAGATACATATCATCCTTTACCCACAATCTTTGCAGTGGCTGTAGTTAAAACCACTTTTGTATTTAAATACAGGATGATTTTGATATCAAGAGTTTTCTCACAAAGACTAATTCTCATATCATAATTCTATCCTGATTAAACAAACTAAAAACGAAGCACAAAACTTTTTTTGTATTCACTTTAGAAGTATCAAGCAAAACCATAGCAATGGTAGCCAAGTATCCATGAGGACATGAGAAATGCAAATCGAGACTTTATTGTAATTTTGTTTATGCTTTATAAAAGTATAGTTCTGTGTGCAATTGGAACATAAGCTTAACTCTTCAGTTGTAGTTATTGATTGTTCAATGCATACTTGGGGACCAAGAAAAAACCCAAGCCTAAATCTTTCCTTCATTTTAATTTCATTTTGATGAATTTTCATTTCAATGTGAAGGTGTGTTTGCATATCAAGAGGTGATCAAATAGCTTTGAAGTGCTATCATTTATGTGACCTGATTCATGGAAGGGAAACATTAGTTCCGAGGGCCATTTCGAGTGTAACTTTTGTCTACTTTTTTGGTTGTTATTTTTTTTCTTTAGTTTAGGTCATCAAAATTATATTTTATGTACATGTATGATTATGAGCATAAATTTGAAGCATAGTCTGCCCCTTCTTCTCATCCGTAAAAAGAATGACCTAAAAGTTAGGCCTGTGACGATCCTAGGCCCATATATCAGCATGAACATTATTTAATTGTTTGACTAGAACTTGCCCATGTATTTGGAATGGCACAGTCACAGAGTTAAATCAGGCTTACTCTGATATATTGATTTATCGTAGTGAAAGAGTTAAGTTGCCTTTTTCTCAAAATCTCGGCTTTCTTCCCACCTTCCTTTTGAACGTATTATAAGTACATCAAAAATGGATTGGCCTGTTTAATGAACATGACACCAAAGAGCAAATGAAGGGCTGTCATGGTGGACAAATAGGTCAAAACCCTTAATAGGCAATTTATGTGCTGTTTTTCATAATCAGGTCGCATATATATGTAACAAGATCCAACATTCGACAACTAACTCAGGAAAGAATAACATCTCTTCCATGTTCTTTCTGTAAGCTCTTCCTTGTCTCCATCTCCATCACAACAATCCTCCTCCTCCTCCTCCTCCTCCTCCTCCTGGCTTCTATTGTGTTCCTTTATTCTTTGAAATCTTTGCCCATGATCATAAAATGATAATCCCATATCATCGCACCATGTCTCTCTTTGCCTTCATTCTCCAATTGATTTGGTGTGAAAGACAGTAACCTTTCTGTCTCTTGTTTGTTATGAGTGAGAATGATTGACTGGAGCGATCGCCAGTTTTGTCCTTGAGTTGTAAAAAAAGAAAAACAGATGTATGCCTGATTTTTGTAGGGTTTGTTGTTGTTATTGTTTTTTGCTCTGTTTGCAGGGGATCCTCTCTTTTTCCTTCTCATATTTCTACGTTCCTCAATCGTTTAAACTATTGTCAAAAAAAAAAAAAAAACAGGAACAAACCCAAAAAAGCAAAAAGGAACCACATCGAAAAAGTGGAATGAATGCCTGCTCTGTGCTGTTATAATAGTTTGCTCTCCAACTTATTCCTTTAAGTGGCTCTATTAATGCAAAGTGTGATTGTGAAGGAAAAGCATGTCAGGGGATTTTCATTTATAATATGTGGATGGTGCCTCAAGACAATTTGCTGCCAAGGGCACGTTGGGGGGCTCTTAGTGAAACTTCCATAGTGTAACTGCAGTGCAATTTTTGAGCTTTCATTTGATCCAAGACTTTTAATACAGTAGAAACCATTTTTGACAAGAAATGGTACTGATGAGTTGTTAAGGATGTGAAATCATGAAGTCCTTTTTTTTTCCTTTTCTTGATGACCAGTCCCAAGCAGGCTATCAATATCAACAAGTTCTGTCTTGAAACACAGAAATAAGGCTTTTACAAGAAATTGCATTCAATTTGATTATTTTAGCCTGAGCTTCAATAGTTAAATAAAAACATTCAATTATAATATTTGTGGAAACAAGTGTACATATTGTTCCCTATTTTGGCCCACATTTCACAACCATTGTTTTTGAGGGGCTGTGCATAATACTTTATGCTCAACACACTGTAAAATTAACATTGGAAAATGTGTGGAAATGGTCCACTTACAAATGTGTGAATGAATTCATAGAGGAATTTAGAAGTAATTGTTCGCTGTGTTTGATGTTTATTATTCATTGATATGTGTGTGTGTGTGTGTGTGTGTGTGTGTGTGTGTGTGTTTTCTTGCTTTGAGGGGGTTTGGGCTTCCTTTTGTTGTCTGGGGTTTATTTGTTAGCTGTGTTTTGTTTGTGTGTTTTGTTGGGTTTTTTTTTTTTTTTATTTGAGCTTATACTATACATGCAATTACTATATATATTCTGGGGGATATTTTATTGTGATGTGTACTAGCTTTCAGTTATGGCCTGCTTGCAAAAGACTCCTGAATTTGTATCCTTGTCGTTAGATCACCATTTCTCTTGTAATAAGAAAGGTAAATTTTTTGTAGTTTGGCTAGTGTAAGGTGTTAGGTGATAACTCAATACATGTATTATCATTTTAAAACCTCAGAAATGAGATGTCATAAAGTTTCTAATTTCTATCTTATCTCATCTCATTCCTAAACCATGGTCTTCTACCCTTTGGGCTAAAAAGAAATCTTGACTCCTATAAGATCTGTGCCTTTGGTCCAATTTATTACCATTAAGAGTAGACAGCCTCAGTCTCGCGTGTTTTTTTTTAGCCCTTCTATGACATAGTTGTTAATGTTTTGTTTTACTTGTAGAACCATGAGAATCAAAATCAAATTTTTTACGTCTATTGTCCACAAGCTTCATGGTATAGTTAGTTGGAACTTTTATTCGTACATTGGTGTTGTTTTTTCTTGTTTTTATTGTTGTTTTGTCTCTACCCCACCCACCTGCTTTCCCCTCTTTTTCGCTTTCATTTTTTGTTTATTTTGTGTCTTTGTTAGTAAGTTATAATTTATGGTTGTTTTATTTGAAATATTCATTTATTTTATTCTGTTGTTTTTTTTCTTGTTGCCTTGTTTTTCGTCTTCTCCCTACTTTCAAACTCAACTGTGTTTAATTGTGTTGACAAAGATATCCAGACAAGTTAT
This sequence comes from Plocamopherus imperialis, assembly GCA_039654505.1. Classification (NCBI taxonomy): domain Eukaryota; kingdom Metazoa; phylum Mollusca; class Gastropoda; order Nudibranchia; family Polyceridae; genus Plocamopherus; species Plocamopherus imperialis. The sequence goes on along the minus strand of JBCHJU010028098.1, from coordinate 4,931 downwards.
ACTGAAGCTTATGAAACCTGTGATATGTGTTAAAATAATGCTTTCATGCCTCTTCATGAAGATGTTTTTCATGACTCTATACTAAAAGGTTTTTCGTTTTGCACTGGGTTTTTCATGCACTCTTTTTTTTTTATTCTCTCCACTTAAAAAGGAAAGTTTCACTTTGCACCCTCTGTCTGATTAACGGTCTGTTCTAAACTTTTCACTTTACCGTTTCTCCTTTCCACAACATAATCTGTGCAATGCACTCATACAGTGTTTGTATAGTGTTAGCACTTCCTCTGTCTTTGTTGAAAACCTAACCTTGTTTTTCTTCTTTGTTGTTTTACTCCCCACCACCATCTTGAAATCTTGAAATGTGCAACTCTATACATATGAACTCATTGGGTTTTTTTTTTCAACAATGCTCCTTGGGCTTTCATTGCATCCTTTTATTAATAGTTTGGTCACAGAAATGAAACGTTTTGCCGATACATTGTTTTAGAATTGAGATGGTGTCTTTCTTTTTTTTTTCTTCTTTTTTTTCTTTTCTTTTTTTTTGTTTGTTTGTTGAACCAGGATATTCATTATTGCAAGCCAGCACCGTTTGCCAGTTTTTCCAAATTGTTTAGACTTTCAGCAGTCATTGTGATGACAAGCCCAGCTTTTGGCCAATCATAACCATGCAAAATGTCTCATGGCTATTTCCCATGATTTTGATTGGCCACAAACGTGCTGGCGATTTATTTTAGTAGTTGTTAGTTGTTCAACTAAAGAATAGCAGCAACAGTGGCGGAAGTCAATCGTCCATAGGTTGAAAAGTTCTTTTCCATGGGCTTTTGTTCTTTTTCATTCTGCTCAGGATATCACTGTCGATCTTTGTGGACCTTTTTGTTGTATACAGATAATAAAAAAATAGCTTCAAAAGTTGTTGACTCTGTTTAGAAATACCGTGCCCTACTCCCATTGCAGTCAATCTCTTGATGTAATGTGACCAAGTAAAGGACCAAGGGTAAACTTGTTCTTTTATACAATGTTGGCCTGAAATTGGAATTTGAAGGTTATTTTGTACACTAGTGTCTCATCTGTCCAATGGCAAAAGCTGGCTTTGAGCAAGAACAGACTAAATGGTAGGCACTACAGTGAACTTATCTCAGCAAACGGCCACAAATATGGAAATAGACTATGGTTAAAGGGGCAGTTTTGTGGTTTACATCATTCCTCTTTTAATTGATACATGCATTGTATTCCACTTCCTACTCTTATGTTCGGCAAATCTTTTTTTCTGTCGGTATTTCAATCATACTGTGATCCTTGTTTGGTACTCATTTCTCTACCTACTTAATTATAATTATTCATCTTGTTTTCTGAATACTCTCTGTTATTACCAAGGACCAAGGTACATTGTATGTATGTCTTTCCTTGTTCTTCCTTGTGTGCTGTTTCATAATTCAATTTAGGAAGAGGCAGTTTTATCTGAGTCTTGTTTCTTCTTGTTAAAAAGCAATAGAGAAAAGAGGGTTTGTTTTTTTACCTACCATGATAACAGTTTAATATTTATCTTCGGGCTCTTTCTTTCTTCTCTCTTTTCTCCCCTGACAAATTTGGCATGGTGACAAGATATTATTTTTTCATTGCCTTAGTTTTTCAGATTTTTTATGTTGGAAAAAAAAAAAGAAAGAAAAAAGAGCAGTATGGATTAAGATTTTTTTACGAATTTTTTCAGAGTGCTATAGATGTCATTTTGTGTACATATTATTGTGATAGCCATTTGGGTTGTTTGTCATTTGATTTGATATAATGGTCAGGAGCTGCGTGTTTGTCCAACTTGATGTTACATTTACACATGTATTAGTATCTAGTGGGAACACCCAAACTTGGATCATCATATCAAAAGTATGAGTATAAACAATATAAAATGGTTATTTTAATTGTTTTTCATTTTTTACGTTCTTTTTAAAAAAAACTGATCTAACTGTGTAACAGTAATAATATAAATTTATTACGTTCAAGACATTGCTATTTTTTTTTTTTTTGAGTTGAAGTTTTCTTATATGTGCAAGGGCTGTACCAAAATGACGGTAAAAATGACCATAGCTTAAAGAACTGATTGGTCAAGTTTTTTTCTGTAAACTGTCTATAGCAGTTGGTGCCATTATGTAATTCACAACAAAATTACATCTCTATTGATGAACACCCTAGTGAATGGCGACTATCACAAGAAAACTGATCAAAAATAGAGGTTAGGGGAGTCATCATATGTACAAGGAACTGATTCATTAATGTAGGGATGTAATGAGTGATAAAGTCTATAAATAGTGCATTATGTTTGCATTCGGGCCTTCAAACCTTCATCCTGTTCCAGGCCATGGACACCCAGAGACTTTTTTCCCCAGACAAGAATATTGCAAAGGACGCCTTGGTAACAGTCAACCTTAAATCATGAGTTAGCTGATGAACTGTTCAACACATACTTTTCCGACTTATTGCCTTTCGCCTTAATTTTGGAACAGCCTCCGGTCAAGTATCTTAATCTCAATTTTTTTTTTTTTTTTTACGCAAGGGATTGAGTAATGTTATGTAGCATTTATTTATTAGTATCAATCCTTTTTTTTGTTTACTTTTGTAAATTTATCATTATCATTTTTTTTTATAATTGCCTTGGGCTCAAAAGTGTCTTTTTGATTTTCAGAATATCTTTATTAATGGAAAATGGGGTCAGTTTGAAGATGTTGTATTATGTAAAATCACCTAATTAAAATGTACATATAACACATACATATTATATTTAAGACAAATTAATGCATATTTGTGCAATGTATCCTTAATCATAGACTTATTTTTATTTGCCTTACATTATAACTATAAAGATATATTAATCTTACTCTTGTTTTAGCATTCATATTAATGTACAGGCTTAAGCATAAACATTTTGATTCTCTTTGTACACTGTTCAGTTTGAATTTGAGTTATTGTAAATAAGACATAATTCTGTAATTCAGGGTTCATGCTGGTTTTAGATTTGCAAGCTTAATTAGTGCAGTGTTTTTTGGGGGGTTTGCTCTTTGTATTGTTTTGCTTTTGTGTATATGTATGGTTTTTAGTTGTTTTCTTTTCTGTATGGACAAAACCGCAATCTTTTGCAAGTAGTTTTTGATGTGATTTTTTGTTGTTGCATGTTTGATATAATGAAAGGAATTTTGAAAACAAATAATAATAATAATAATAATAATAATAATAATAATAATAATAATAATAATATAATTGTATTCACTTTTAGATCTTGGCTGGCTGTTTGTTTTTTGTTGTTTTTTTCTTTCTTTCTTTTCTTTTTTTTTTTTTTTTTTTTTTTTTGTTATAAAACTTTATTTTATACAATGTACAGTCGACTCCACTTTTAATGAACTTGCTTGTAGTGATTTTTGGATGTAGCGATCCTTATCCCCTGGAACGGTCATCGATATAATACAAACTATTCAAACGGCTGTAGCGAACTTCTGATGTAGCGATCTTCTTTCTGGTCCCCCAAGGGTATCGCTACAAGCGTAGTTAACTATAATGAGGGATGGCAAGGCTTCTATGATGTTTAGACATGTCATACCGGCACACATTTAAAAAGCATGGACCAGTGTTCATGTAACAGGTTCTATTATGTGAGGGGCCTTTATAACAAAATAATGATCGTTCCAAACCGCCCTTAAAACAGATGCATCAGTCAAAGTTTTTTACCGTTATTATCCAAAGTAATCTCCTCCTCTCACCACACACTTGACAAGTTGGGATATTGATCATGGATGATCCAAAACCATTTTGTAGCCATTTTCGGGAATAACCGCAAAACACTGGTAATTCTAGCCCCTACCTTACCTTACGCTCTTATTCTCATAACACATGGGACCAGCAGGCTTGACAGCTTCTGGAAGCCAAAGTCTTCACGTAATATCTTCCAAAATCCCACCAAGCTGATGCCAACTCTTCTGGTTAACTCTTCTCAACTCACCTACTATCTTTAAGCTTATTTTCCATGATGTGTTCTTTCCCCTACCACCAGAACTTCCCATTGTCCCACTCTTGAAATCCCATGGCCGATGGAAAATTGACTGCTTTAATAAGAAAAGCTCGCCTCTGACAAAGTGTGATACATTTTTTTTATGTAGACTTGTCAAGAGCGTACGAACATTCCTATTGGCTATTATGTCAGCCAATGTACACAAATGATTGACAGGCTTTGTTCTTATCAGTGTATTTTGAAACCCATCTACAATAACGATGAGTTGGTCGATTCAACAACTGCTTGTTGCAACGGGAAGAGTAGGAAGAGGAATAGAAGGAAATTTGCATTCACTTCACATCCAGTTATAGTACTCATCATGGGGGAAGAAAACAGGTGATTATCATTTTGTGGTGAAAGCCCCTCATATCAAGAGGTTAGGGGTCTGTGTGATGTGAATGACAATTTAATGATTCATGATTTTCACTTCACCTGTATCTCAGTAACATTATCATTCCCTGTGGAGCGGATGATTTCATGTTGAGGTTTTGAATACTTAAGAATCAGAATCACATGGTTTTTATTCCATTTGTTGACATTTATTTGGGAAAGTAGTTACGTGTTCCAGTTCCAAGCACCAATCATGTTGCCTTGGAATAGTGGATTCATGCCATGGATTATGTTTCATTGTTTTTTTTGGTTTTCACTACCCACATTCCTACCAATGATGAAATCATATGTGCAGAGAATGGCCAAATCAAATTCATGTTATGGAATTCTTTTTCTGACTAAACGATGTCCAAGACAATAATATTCACAAATCATCAGAATTGTGCAATTTTGATTTGGTTTTGAAATTTTGTTATTATTTTGGCAGTAATTGCAAAGTACAGTAGAACCTCGGTATAACGTACTCCCTTCGGACCAGGAAATTAGTACGTTGTAGCCGAGGTACGTTGTA
>JBCHJU010027987.1:0-11864 GCA_039654505.1 Plocamopherus imperialis | reverse complement strand
CTGACACATTAGATCTAGACAATTTCAATGGGCCCCATAGAGAATGGTTACAAACACAATGAAATAGATCTGACACAATAGATCTAGACAATTTCAATGGGCATCATAGAGAATGATTGCAAACACAGGGGGAAGAATATTTAATAGAAAAATAAGAAAGAAAAAGTTGTGTTCCACAGAGACTTGAAACCGGGACAGTGTAATGTTTGTGGGGGTGTATTGGTTTGCTCTTCTACCCCTAGGCCAGGCGATTCCCTGCTACTGTTCAAATCCCAGTTTTAAATGGGAGCTTTACAACTTTTCAAATCCCAGCTTTAAATGGGAGTTTTACAATTTTTCAAAAAACAGTTTTAAATGGGAGTTACACAACTTTGCAAATGTCAGATTCAAATGGGAGTACAACTTTGCAAAGATCAGATTCAAATGGGAGTTATACAACTTTGCAAGCAAATGTCAGATTCAAATGGGAGTTATACAACTTTGTAAATATCAGATTCAAATGGGAGTTCAACTTTGCAAATGCCAGAATCAAATGGGAGTTATACAACTTTGCAAATGCTAGATTTAAATGGGAGTTATACAACTTTGCAAATGCCAGTTTTAAATGGGATCATACATCTTTGCAAATCCAGGTTTTTCCATGATTTTTTACAGCTTTTCCAATCCATGTTAAGTGGGTCGACGTGCATTTCCAAACCAGATGGGCTGAAACCAAAACGACTTACCCGAAGATAATCCTTGTCCTGACCTGGGCTTTTCTTGATCAGCTGTTCCACTGTTGATGACGTCCTCAGGTCTAGCCAGACTGCATCAAACACCAGCAAAACAGGGAAAAGGTAAAATGACCAAAAGCATGCAAATAAAGGAACAAAACTCAGACAATTGTTGTTGTTGGTCGTGGTGGTGGTGATGATTTTAAAATGTCAATTTGACAAGATCAAGTCAGCATGAGTATCAATCATCTAGCCTACTCACACAATGAGTTACATGTAGTCAATTTCTACAAAGGTCCCAACTCCCTTCCCAGCACAAAAGGACCCAACTACACCTTGAATGATACGATGCTCCATCTAAAAGCTGCCACTACAAAACACCCCCCTTCTTCTTCAACCTTAACAGAAAAAAGAAAAATGATACCCCATCCCCCTCCCCCACCAAAAAAAAAAAAGCAAAAGAAACAGAAAAATAGCAATGAGGAAAATTCAAAGCTTTCGCCTAGGCCAGGACCTGCTAATGATATCCTGATGTTCAGCCAGTTCACTCGTAGTTCGAATGACATGGTACGGATTGAGCTATGAGCATCAGAATTGCAGTGTCCGAGTAGTTTTCCCTTACTTTTTTTTGTGTGTTTTTTTTTGTTGTGAGATTTGAAATACGATTGATCAGAGAGAACACGAGGAATGCCCTTTTTGTTCTACTTTTATTGCAGCAAATTAGAATGAAATTGGAGCATCCATATAATTATGCTAAATTTATATAAGATAATTTATTAGTCCTTTCAAGACTTTCAACTCATAGAGCCAGAACTTATCCATATTTCTGTAGGTCAGAGCTTATCCAAGCTTCTGTAGCTTGAAGCGGACAGGTGCAGATTAAATCTGTTACTCACTGAAAAAGCTAGTCTATTGCAGAATACTTTCCCAGCAGAAGCTGTACCCATTTTTACATGGGCCAAATGAAGCAACAGGGGTAAATTTTCTAGCTTAAAAAAAAATGTGCCATAGTCTTAGTATTCAAAATGGCTGACAAACTCAGATGGCTTAGTATACTTGTCAACGCGCCTTAAAGTACTTTTTTATTTTAGTATTTTGATAAAAGTGTTGTACACATGTAAGTGTCTGTTTGAAAACTTCTGTATCCTTGCTGTACTTTACATTGGTAGAGAGTTTATTCCACAATCTGAATGTATAAGGGAAATATGAATATAAATGGCTATCTACATTTGATGAAGGCAGTGTAAATGTTTGAGCACCAGATCTTGTGTGGCTTTAAATTTTCCTTTTCTGGCAGGGGAAGTTGTGTAAATTATTATTTGACCACAATAGTTCTTCGAGGAAATGAGGATTAATTTGATCTAGTTTCTATCCGTTACGTATAATGTAGTATTGCAGAGATGAACAATTAGTGTAAAAAAAATGAAAAAAAAGAAATGAAAACGAGACTAACTCTTCACCCTGAGCTTCTCCACCTACCCTCCATCAACCTTTTGGTACGATACGCCCATGCCTGTACCGTTACCATCAGCCCCTTGGTACAATACGCCCATGTCCCTACCCTCCATCTACCCTTTGGTACGATACGCCCATGCCCCAACCGTTCTCGTGCCAGACCCAAAAGCCGAAACCCCAGGCCGCTGGTAAAAACAAAACTGCAAATGCCAAAAGTAATCAGACACTTTGGTCTACCAAGAAGATCAACTATGGGTACGATACTACTGGTATCGTATGAGTCGATTACAGCAAAGGTGACTGATACCAACTCAACGAACCGCTTGGAAAGAGGAAACCAATTAAAATCTCACAAACTTTCTAAAAGAACAGAATTATATAAGAATTGGAAAACTTGTATTTATTCACTCCCAAAAGGAATTTTCTAATTTTTGTTGTCTTCGTTTTTGTTTATTTGTTTTGTTTTTTATTGTTGGTGTTTTGTGTTGTTTTGTAGTGTTTGTTTTTGTTGGGTTTTTTGCTTGTTTGTTTGTTTGTTGTTTGTTTGTTTTTGTTGTTGTTGGGGTTTGTTTGGGGTTTGTTTGTTGGTTTTTTTTTTTGCTTTTTTGTTTGTTTGTTGTTGTTGTTTGTTTGTTTTTTGTTGTTGTTTGTTGTTTTTTTGTTGTTGTTGCTGGGTTTTTTTTGTTTTTGTTTTTTGCTTTTTTTTATTTAGCGGTTTGGTTGTTTGTTGTTTTCTATGTTTGTTTTGGTTGTCGGTTTTGTTTTGTTTTTGCTTTTTATTGTTGATTTTTTTTCATTTTTTTTTGTGGGGGCCTTTTTTTTTTTTTTGTTGTTGTTGTTGTTGTTGGTTTGAGTTTGGTTTTGTTTTTTGTAATTTGGCACTTGACCGGAAACAGACGGTCATCCACAAGACAGCGCCGCAATCGAAGCGGCAAATGTAATTGTAAGTAACTTTGGATCCTAAGCCACGACCTTTCTGTTGCAGGTCCTAAGCCCTGACCTAGTGCCACCATGGCCACACATCCTACATACAGTCGTTTGGGGGGAAAATTGCTGGATATTCGTCGGTCATTAGTTTGTTAGCCGTTATTGAGTCATGACGTTGTCCAGCCGTTTTCAAGCCGTTCTCAGGCCATTTTCAAGCCGTTGTCAAGTCATTTTCAAGCCATTGTCAAGTCATTTTCAAGCAGTTTTCAAGCCTTTTCAAGCCGTGTTTAAGCCGTTGTCAAGACGAGTTCAAACCGTTGTCCAGCCATGTTCAAGCCGTTGTCAAGTCATTTTCAAACCGTTGTCAAGCCGTTTTCAAGCGGTTGTCAAGCCGTTGTTAAGCCGTTTTCGAGCCGTTGTCAAGCCCTTGGTAAGAAGACCAAACAAAGATGACCAGCTGTCGTGCTAGTCTAGATGGCCATGCACCAGATCATATGATCAAAGGGGGTAAAAAAAAAAAAAAAAAAAATACCCCTCACGTCCTGGAAAGCTTACACAGCTAACTCGTGGGTAGGTTTTAGAATAAACTGTGACCAAGTACCTAAAGCTCTGTCGACGGGTGCAGAAAGTGTAAGAATAACTGTTACATGTTCACTCAAATGAGGAATCAACATTAAAAATGTATGTTCCAAGTTCCATCGGGGACAGATGGGAAACTATAATATCATGGGAGGTCCCGTGTGCCTTTGCGCATATAAAAGAATCATTTATGTTTAAACTCGACCATGACGCTGGCAAATTTCAATTCCAACCTAAACGCAGTCCTTTCATATACTCTTACAACCTCTTGTACCTCAGACTAATTGACCAGTTCATTACTATGAATTCGAGTAGAGGAGGAAAAGATCATTTGGCAGGGTAGAGTGGCTGGGCATCCATACTCCTTTTTGATTACTATCCCAGGCCTGGCAATTATGTTGCAAAGAGATCGTCACCTCTGACGAAAAAGGCCAAGAAGGGGGCATGTGTATTGATAACCGTACGGATAATGCATTGATACGTATATTGATAATCGTATGGATACGGTGTTGATACGGGCATTGATAAAGGTAGTAATAATGATATGTATTGATGTATTAATGGTGTTATTTATAATTCTATGAATTATGGTAGAGAAATGGGCACAATGGAATTTTATTTTATAGACATCAAGTTAAGAATCATTCCTTCAGGCGACATATTATCTAAAATACCAGCTTCTCTACTGCACGTCCAGATCGAGATTCTTTCAAAAGATCTAGATTTAGATCAAGATCCAGTTTAGCTTAAATCAATTCCAAAAATATGGCCCCTCAGGGCTAAAGCCTAAAATACGAACGGGAAAGATGAACCGGTAATTGTTTTCATCGTCCGCTTCTCTGTATAAATCACTTCTTGGGATCTATGTACTGGAACAAAAATATATTAAAACTTATATTTGGTGAATTCTGCTTCCCATGCATGTAGTTGGGGAATTGTAAGGCATACTTAAGATCTAGGCAACAGTTTAAGAGGAGAAGTTAAAGACGTATTTACAGGCTGTTTTGAGGCTTACCGAATATAGTGTCACGCCTATCATGTACACCAACTATTTCAGAAAATATGGAAGTTTTCAAAAGCTAAAATACCATTGATAGAAATTTTAATGTTTAATTACCTGAGCATTAAGATTCCACTCTGAGAAACATCACATAGCCAAGGTGATTGTTCATAGTCTCCACTTTGAGGTGAAAGTGGCCAAATTATGTTAGAGTTGTTGCACCTAGCCAATGAAAATCGGTCGGTCCAGGTACGGATTTTATTGACGGCATTTTGTAACGCAAGCATAATATGCACTTCTTACTTTGGACTTTTGGTTTCTGGGTCTAAAGTGTGTGCAGTACGCAGGTATATACAGTATACTATATATATGGGGGACAATGAGGAACATGAATTTACTTACTGAGTTTGGTTTTGTCGGACACCGTCCAATTATCCTCTCAGGTAAGTAAAGAATATGTTTGGTATTCCACGCCTACCGTCAGTAATACAAGTAATGCAGTATCCAAGTGTACCACGCCAACTATCAGTAACAATAGATAATGCAGTACACCAAAGTACCCCTCGCACTGTCAGTATCACACGTAACGGACTATCCCGTGCCTTCTATACAGTATTAGGGGTAATGCAGTATACCAGTATACCACACCTACTATCATTTACAACACAGGTAATTCAAATGCAGTATACCATTTCAATCAGTAACAATACAGATAATCAATGCAATATCTGACGACTAGCTACAAGTCGGGAAGAAGAATGTCCGTAGAACTCAAGTGACCCATCACACGATGGCCGAGCCGTGTCCACGTATCACGAGGTCATCCCAGGGTCTCCAATGACCACTTCCGCCACGAGCCCACTCATCCAATCGAATCATCGAGCATCGAACTCAAAACACAACCACCACGGCTTAGCAGTCTGTCTGTCTGCTGTGAGAAGGTTAGCTTTTCGCTACGCACGCCATTAGACTGGCTGGCACAAGGCAAGCGAGTAGTCCCCCTTTGCCCAATGAGCAGAGCGGGCGAAGAAGTAGTCCGCCCTTGTCCAAAGAAGCAATAATTGAAAGAAGGAAGCACCCAGCGGCGCGTGCAGTCGCTTTCAGCCAGCGTGCAATCGCTTCCCTCCTCCCTCCCTCGCTGGTCGGCTCTTCCTTCCCGACCCCAGTAGCCAGTTACTGTTTTCTGTTTACCCTCGCGTCGCACGCTCACGGGTGTGAGTGGAGAATGGATGGCTGGATGGATGAATGGGTAGATTGGCGGACGGATGTGCGGATGGGTGGATGGACGGACAGATTGATAGATGGATGGGTGCATGGACGGATGGATTAAATGGGTGGTGGTTGGTTTCTCTCCTTCCTTCTTTCTTGTCAGTTTGTTTAGAACTGGGAGCACGCGCGAACATAAAAATGGTAAAGCTCGTACCGAATGTCTTCCTGTACTAACAGTTGTTGTGGAAATCAGACAGATGGGTGGGTGTGTGCTTGTTGGCTGGGCGTATGGTTGGTTGTCTAGTCTCGTCTAGTCTGGCTGGTAAGCCTGATGACAGACAGAGTCAGTCCATGGATCGAATCCTTGTATAGTCGACTCCGCTCAAGTCGATGTTGGTGGGGAAGAGAAAAGTCATCACGATATTCGTTGTTCAAGTTAAACGTTGATAGATATTGTACTACCGTCGGGGTCTGTTCCAAAGAAAAAGATCAAGTTATCCGAAATAAGTCGACAGTATTGTGGCGGGGATTTAGGCAGGGAGGGTAGTTGAGGTGGGTTAGGGGGCGCATTATTGACTTCTATCTGTGACTTCTAATACACATTCAGATTATCTCGCTCCATCCGGATGTTAAATGAGAACCGGCTATAGGCGTTGGGGGTAGCTAGGTGCTGGGCGATTCCAACCGTCCCTTTGAATCGGCGGTCAAACGATTTTAGATCCGACAGAACAGACTCCGGTTCGATTCTGATCTGACCTTGACCTTGCACTTAAAGTTGAATCGGCCCAGGGTTTGCATCGACTTAGAAGCATGGACTTAGAATCCTTATATTCAACGGCCGACGAGAATTGTGTCACTTCCGCTCACCAAGACGCGGCCTACTTCGGCTCGTAAACAAACAGCTCAACCCACTGTCAGCATGGGTTTTTACCTCTAACCTCTATCCTGTCATCGGTCGACATGTGTCAACACTTCCTGTCCGTCAACCAAAACCTAGCTGCCAATCCAACAACCTGAACAGAATTAAAATTGAATCGTAGCGTTACTTTAGCTAAGCTTCAGCAGAATCGTTGAATCCTCCACGGTCCCACTATGTAGATCCGATCCTACGATTTATTTTTATTTGGACTCGGTGGAACCAACTCTTAAATCGGAATCGTGTCTAGCCCTGTTGTAGAGCAGTCGGTGATTTAGGGCAATGGACTAAATGAACTGGACTACTTGCTGTAGGATACTATGATTTTATAAAGGAATGGCAGGATGCAATTGGGGTGAACCGATTTTGGTAAATCACCCGGATATATTGTTGTACAGTTGTCATGTGGCTATCAGGTAAATTAAACGTTTTAATACGGTACAGGATACAATTAGTAAACACACTTTATCTTACCCTGTAGATCTATCTATCTATCTATCTATCTATCTATCTAAAATTCTATCTATCTATCTACTTATCTATCTATCTATCTATCTATCTATCTATCTACCTATCTATCTACCTATCTATCTCTCTATCTATCTATATTTATCTCGGGTGGCCCAATAATAACGTCTCCAACTTTGAAAGCTCACCATATCATTGTCACTGCATAATTTGTAGATTGCTTCGGTACACTACGATGTAAATCAATTCTCTCCAATGTGTGAAAATATGAACCTGATTGATTCAAGGATTCAAAGTTATGAAATATACAGTAGATGGATGTCGTTGTGCACAATATCACGGAAGTATAGGCTAGCCCAAACATCTTCTACAACTTTGAAAGCTCACTATATCATTGCGCTTAATTTTTTTTTAGCGTTCAAGCATCACGATATCACTCAATTCGGTACAATGATTGAAAGTTTGAGCACGATTTATTCGGGGGTTATAAAGTTATAAGATATACATTAGAGGGAGGTCACATTGCATCATAAGGAAATCGATGTCGGAAGTCTCCTTGAAAAAATCTAACGACACAGGAAAAGTTGAAGAGGTTTCGAACATGCTCTTTCAACGATATTCCTTTATACTTTAGTGAAAACGATGTCAAACTACATGTAGACAAAATTGTACTGAACATTCTCCCTCAAACGAATCTTGTCTGCTAGATTTATCAAGTCGAACTCATTCTAGTATCTGAGTTCTATTTAAGGCTTAGATCTAGATCTAGTTTTATGTTGTCATTATTTTAGACTTGATCTATCTAGATCTAGATCTAAATCTAGGTCTGAGAATAACAGTATTTGTACGTCTAAATCTAGGTCTAGATGTAGTTCTACTATAGATCTATCATTTCTAGACTTACAGCATCATGCTTTGATTCTCAAGATTGTATTCAACAAAACTAACACTCAGAGGACTTACGAATTGTTAGGAAGCGCACGCGGGGAAAATGCTGTCTGATATTGTGTTGACAATGGTATGCTTAAATAAATCCATATTGTTACTGTTCTATCGGACCAATCTTTCTGAAATTTTCATGGTCAGTACAAAATTGCTTGTTTTATAGGACTGTCAATTTTGAAGTGACTCAGTTTCATAGTGGCAATGTTATTATCTTTTAAAGTTGGAGACGTTTTTTTCTGGGCCACCCTGTATATATGTGTGTGTAAATACTAGGTGTGAGCAAAAAAAATGAGCAGGACTTTAATAAGGGGTCATAACTCTCTTCAATTTGAATCAATCGAAATAAAACTTCATAATGCCTTATTTAACTTAATATCAATATGTATGTTCATTTAAAGCAAAATATAATCCATCATAATGAAACGCCAGTGATTTAAATATACCCACTCTGAAAACCTCATATCAACATTACGTAAATGATATACAATGCAGTGTGTCTTGAAAAATTGCGCAGCCATGTACAGCGAGTCGCAGGTTTTAAAATGATTTTGCGAAAGCAATTTATCTTGTAGAGAATTTTATAACAAATCAATTAAACCAAATTCAAATCAAATTGGCTCATGCAGACTGCAATTACATCAATTCTTGGTGGCCGCCACGGCGATTTCACTCGATAACGGCGTTGCCTTGGGCATAGCTTTCGCTTCGCTGGACTGAGTTTGATGGAATAAAGTGCAATCAACTCAAGAGGCATTGTTTTATTAGCGAAAGTCATTTCAAAACCCATGACTCGCTGTACCTGGCTGTGCAATTTTTAAGGACACTGTATATTATTTATATATAGTTTCTTTTAAATCGACATACATATTGATCATACGTTAAATAAAGTATGTGGTTAATTTTATTTTGATCTATACAAAATGAAGAGAGTTATGGCCCCTTAAAGTCCTGTGCATTTTTTCTCGCACCCGATGTACATATATATTTTATATAAATGTATATATGACTGTATCCGTTTGTTTTTCTCCTCATAAGAATGAAATATTTTTTGCATATTTTGTATAGATTTATACATTCCATAATATTTCAAGATTTGATGGATAATTTCAAATATACTTGTAGAATCACCCCAGCTGGTCACATAGAGGATGGTGGAGACTTTAGTGATTTCTACAACTTGCCTGATGAGATGGATGAGTTCACCCGTCTGGAAATCCAGGCATCCCAGGACGAGGTTTGCCAGAGATTTCTGTTTTGTGATGGTTAACCACAGCTGACTCCCTGACTTCTATCGTCTTAAGATTTATTTTATTTACTGTAGATTTTGTTCTATCTCCTATGGCCTATGTGGCTCATGTTTCTATCTGAGAGAACAGTACATGTATGTATTTGCAGCAAATTTTGAGGATGTTCATCTAAGCTGGCAGGCTTTTAGTTGTGATGCTTCTAGATTTTCCCTTTTTTTTAAAATCTTATTTAAAAAGTATTCTTGAAAATTTCAGGGATGGCCCACACGTTGTTTTTTTTTTTTTAATCTTTGAATTTGATGAACACTATCTTTATTACAGATTTTCTCATGCAACCATTTACCAGGACTGAATTTGTTATTTTAGCCATTAAGCTATCAGTATTATTTTCTACCCATTTTTCCCCCAATCCTCATATAGGAACTGGCACGACTGTTACAGGAGCAAGAGCACAAGGTAAGCTCTGTATACATTTATATGTTTGGCTTGGTGCCGGGCTAGCAAGTATCAAGCTTAATGTCTGATTGGTGGGTGGGTGATGGTCTTGGGCTTTTGAGATGAGGTGGACGTCTGAATGGCCATTCATTATAATTTGTAAATGACAGTCATAAAATAGACATATCCTTTGAACAATTGAAAATCCAAAGGTCTATTGATGAAGCTGATTGATCTAATTTGCCGAAGGGGATGAGTAGAGTATATTGGAGTTGAATTTGAACGTCAGTAGGTCATTGCTTGATATTGTGTCAAGAACTGCACCACTGCTGGACTGATTTTAATAAAAATAATAGAAGATGTTTCTCATTTAGAACTCAACTCAAATTTTCATAAAACTCGGAACGCTCTACTGCAGCACCAACGTCTGCCTACCAGAAACACTCTCAGCGAAGCAACTCGCCGGTCTTGCCCTTGAGTGAAAGTAGCTGTGGAGGTCAGGGAGGGGGTGGTGGTCATCATCATAGCTATCGCCGTAACAGCTACACTCAAGCCTTCAATATTCCCCCATTGCCTCCTCGCTCTCAGCCACCACCATGCCCTGCCTCAAATAAAAACCGCTCTGAACAAAGAGAACATCCGTCTTCACACCCCCAGCCCCATGCCAATTCTTCTTCTGCCTCCTCCTCCCACATGCCTACCTCCTCCTATGTCCCTCCTCATGCCGCCATCTCCTCTTCCTCTGCCATGCCTGTGCATAAAAACCCCTTGCCGTCAAACAATTACTCCGGTATGTCTACCCTGGAGTCTGCTCGGCGGATTGTGGCCGTGGACTATGAAGGAATCCTGGCCACCCAGATCTCTGCGGTCTCCTCATCTCCACACCACAGTGGTTCCTCGATACACTCCGGCACACGCATTTATACAGGGCTTCCGTTAAGTGAAATTTAACTGCATTTTGCCGGTGTGCCCTTGTCATTTGCCGTGATGCGCATCCCCCTAAAAATTGTGAAATTGAAGGTACTTTTAGCCTTGCCCTTTTTTGAGGAGGAATTTTCTTCTTTCGATCAATCTTTTGAAATATACAGAGTTTCTATACGATTTAAAATGAACACAATATCGATCTGTCAAAATGTGCAGACTTTTGAAAATCCATTCACACCATCTTGTTTACTGCTTTTGGTCCTACTTTTCTATGTATTTGCAATGTGTTCTTGATGGTTTACAAAAAGTGCCTTAATACGTAATCAAAGTGCCTTCTGCCCTCAACATTTTGATTTTGTAAAGTAAAGGCACTTTTTACTTGCCCTCTTAAAAATCTAATGGCAGGCCTGTATATACAACCACATTCATAAAAAACTTAAAATGCTAAAATTGTCAAAAGTGCACTTATGGAAATGGCTGCTATGATGTGACTCCTTTCCTGTTTGTTTTGTGTCTTGTTGCGTATGTATTTTGAACGGAAATTTCACCTTTTTGAAATTTTGTTTGATGGTTGTCATGAGTGTTGTTTTAACGCTTCCACTTCACTTTGTGTTGATCTTTGAAGTAATTGACTTTGATTTTGTTGTTTGGTGTATTTTTATTTTGCCTCAGGATGTGTTCAAATTGTTGCTATCCGTTTTAAACACTGAGAGGGATAGATGTTTTTGATTACTTTTCTTGAAGAGAAATTTGTTTGATATTTTTGTTGGTTGTAGTACGTGTATATTCAGGATAATTTTCAGCGGTCTCTGTGGAAAATGTTTAAACTGTGCCTATCTTCTTTCTTGAGTGTCTGTGTTCCTGAGTTTTGAACAGGAACATATTTTTAAAATGCCCTTTAGACATTCAAAGCAGGATAAAACATGACAGTCTTGTAGTTCTTGTGTTTTGTTTATTATCTCCATAATGCTGCCGTTTTCAAACGAAACACCGTAAGTGCAGGCCCGTCGCCGTTTCCAGTTTTTGTGTTATCGCAGTAAACGTGT
>JBCHJU010027877.1:0-10000 GCA_039654505.1 Plocamopherus imperialis | reverse complement strand
TTCACACTAAAACCAAAAGTCGGCGTGCGAGATAATTGAGGCCCAAAAGCCCCTTGCTGGCTTGCAAATGACGCGATTTCGGCCGCTCGACACAAGAGTTGACCATGCAAAGCTAATTTCTTGTGCGTTCCATTGCTGCGCCATCACGCAAAGATCCACTTTACGAACTAATTGTGACTTTTCCCTGAAACTGACCCCAGACAAGTAAATCTATCATTTTAAAATCGATCATCTTGTTGGTTCAACTTTACATACGTGATCGGTTTGGTCGGAAACCATTAAAGTTGTGACGTTTAATATGGGTTTGAACTAATCGATTGCCGATTGGTTTGCTTGACATGGAATCTTGATCTACATAAGGATTCAGGTCTAGTCAGGCCTAGAGCCCAAAACATCCACACCGAGATCTACATATTAAC
Source organism: Plocamopherus imperialis (assembly GCA_039654505.1). NCBI lineage: Eukaryota > Metazoa > Mollusca > Gastropoda > Nudibranchia > Polyceridae > Plocamopherus > Plocamopherus imperialis. Next base: position 9,581 of record JBCHJU010027877.1, on the reverse strand, counting down.
ATGAACCAACCAAATGATGTGTATTACAATGACAGATTTTCTTAACTTGAGTTATAATAGCCTTCTGCGTCAGAGTTGACGATCTTGAAGATATTTTATTGTCACGCCTTGGCTATTATAAAGGGAGTACGGGTGCCAAGCCATACTCCCTTCCCCTCTGATCTCGTTCTCTTCTATTTGAATTCGGAGTTATGAATTTGTCAGTAAGTCTGAGGTATAAGGGGTTGTAGGGGGGGGGGGCATGATACCGAAATAACTGTTGTGGTAGCATCGAATGTTGCCATGCGAGGCAATTCGGTGTCACTGTCTGTGCTCAAGTCTCCGTGATCCAAATTTTTCTTTCTTTTTTTTTTTTTTTAAATAAAAAATTCCTCCCTCTGTGTTTGTAATTATTCTTTATGGGGTCCATTGAAATTGTCTAGTTCTAAGGTGTCAAATCTATTTCATTGTTTAAGGACGAGGAGGGGTGAAAACCCCACGAAAAATTCGGATTTTAAATCAAGCCTGTACAGCTGTGGAGCGAACCCCTGACCTTTGGTTTGGTGGACGAGCGCCCAATCCGCTGAGCTATCCACGCTCCCAACTTGGAGTTAATGTGTGGCATTACAAGACTGAGTGACTGTCCTAGGCTCGCAGCGTGCAGATCCCTGCCGATTTCTGCACTAGCCATTGAATGCGTTGGCCTTGGTTCATGGTTGGGTCAATTCAATTCGGTTCATTTCAATTCAATTCAATGCAATATAAAGTTCAATCTCCAAAAGGCAAATTGCTATTGTTCGGTACCCCCCCCCCCCCACACACACACACACACACCTCTCCAAAAAAAAAAAAGAAAAAAAAAGAAAAAAAACCCAAAAACACACACACAAAAACAGACAAAAGCAAAACGAAACAAAAAGAAACATCAACAAAAACAAACAAACAAAAAACAAAAGAATAAAACTAAAACAAAAACTAAAAACAAAACAAAACAGAACAAAGCAAAACAAAACACACGTCAATTTAAGACATTCAGTTGACGAAGGAATACTATAATCACAAGGTCAATATATTATCAAAAATAAACATAAAGAATCTCACAAACAAACATAAGAAATAAACATCACTAATCATTAATAAGATGAAAATGTTTGTCATGATTATGTTGAAAGAGTACCGTCATATTCAACTCTATAGGACTATTCCTGGTATGGATAATGTTGATTACATTAAATTTGATAATTATATACATGTATTTGTGTATGTACGTGCGTGTTTGTATGTGTGCTCAATGACTTTAACTGTTCTACATGTAATTAGCAATGTACTGTATTTCTCCGTGAGGGATGAAGAGAATTGAACTTAATTGAATCGAATTGAGTTTTACGTGATATGCCACCCGGACAGAGGGCAGTAAGTAAGTACATGTAATAAGTGTGACCGTTCGGAACAATGGTGGGCGATGGCGATGGCAATGATGATGTATCAACACTAGACCCAGAAGTTTCGTATGCAGCAGGTCTCTAGATTACTTTATTGAGACATCCAGACAAAGTATGGCAGTGTTATTGTATAAATGCAATATTAATACACGTATCGTATTATGCGGAAACATACAAGCTGGGCCCAGAGGCAGCAACGCAACACTGGTTCCACTTCATGGCGGTCTGTGTGTGTCGCTGCTCCGCACCGGGCCAAGAGTCCTAGTACCACCCTGAATATAGACCAATTAGTGCATGAAACGCCGAATGACACGGAACTTTGGTTCCTTCACGGATCCAATTGCCACCCCCCCTCCCTTTAACACAGGATGTGCACGGACGTCCGAGAGAGCTCTTAACACAATTTATGCATGTACTAGGCTAGTGGTAAAGATGATGCCTATAAATTATAATAAAAGCCCTGTGCAACACTCTTGCACTACATGTACTTGCACTTGCAACACAGCGCAGTGTGCCAAGGCGTGCGTGGGGTAGCTGAGACGAAGTGGGACTTGGGTCGAAGGGTACGTTAGGGGGAGACAATCCAAGGAAGGAGGGGTAGGCTAGGAAATACAAATGCAACACTGCCCAAGCCTTGGCTACATTATGGTGCATTTTGAGAACACAAAAGAGCTAAGCCCTACGCTTAAAAACTAGACTATTTAGAGAGGCTAGGCTAGACCCAATGTGTTGTTCGTTCAAGCTCGGGTAGATCTAATTACCCGTACTACAGGCCGCATTTAAAATAAATTCCAGAGGTGAATGCTCGGTCGCCTTGAAATATCAGTTTCGTATATTGTATCTTTCAATCTGTCTTCCAATATCGGGCAATCAAGATGTAGAGATGTAGATTATAGATTGGATTCGATGAAAATTAAGTTTCTTTTTTTTTTTCCTGCTCGAATCGTGTTTAGCGGAATTCCTATTGCCACAGTTGACATAGACCTAGAAATGCCATTCCAGAAAGGGCCTACCACACGCACAGATCAGCCATCTGGTCTGGTCGCAGGACCTCAGATCTCCTGAAAATCCGTGCGTATGGAAGACAATTAATATAATAGGGCCATTCCGTATGCCGGGTCCGGGGTAAGAAAATCAGTCGCTGCCAGATTTGTTACCGGCGCGCCTGGCCTAGGTGGGAGTGGTGTAGATAACCCCCAGACACTTTTGTTAAAAAAACAACAACAAAACAACTGATCAAAACTATAAATTATATAATTATTATTACAGATTCGGGTCCCAATATTATTCGGTATATTCGGACCCGGGTCCTAAAATTTTGTAAAATAGTGCAGTATATGCGCACGCGGGTCCCAATGTAATCCGATATATTCGGACCCGTGTCCCAATAAAAACATTCTACATTGTTCCATCCCTCTCTGTCGATACAGTACTGCGTATGGTGTATAGTATAGCCCTCTAATCCAAACCCATTCTTTCAATCTTGTTTCTCCACTGGCCTAGATCTAGATCTATAGCTATATCTCTAGATCTGGTCTAGATATCATGAAGTATTTAGATTTAGATCTAGATTAGATCATGGATTTCTAGATATAAGCCCATAAATTCGTTAATCAATTTAATCTATTGATTAGATCTTATGTAAATCATAACAATAATGAAAAATATCAATTCTTTGGACTGATAATAATCCGGTATCTGACCTTTATTGGCTATTGTGTAAGCAAAGAGACTAAGCCGATAACCCGTTGCTAATGACGCGTGCCGGCAAGTCAGCCCATAACGAAATCGGGTTCTCGTGGTCTGTAAGACCTGTCTTCAGTTAATAGGGGATGGACATAGAATGAGTTACTTACTTGTCGGGGAATGCAGCGATGGTAGACAGGTTGGGAAACTCGACCAGATCAACAGCCAGAACAACAACGGTAAGCTACTTTTGACCACCGTCTTTTGTTCCCGCTATTGGTCTAGTCGTGTTTCTCAACCCCTCACATTGCATCCAAAGGAAGAACGCCGATAGCTCAGTGGTCAGGCTACTGGGCGTCAAAGCCAAAGGTCAATGGTTTGATCCCCGCTGTGCAGACTTGACATAAAAGGCTACTTGAATTAAAGCCCAGAAAAATTGAAAGAAGAAATTGAATCAACTATCAAGAACATGTAAAAAACGAAAAACGCCTGTAGTAATATACCAACTGAACTTATAAAGGCATGTGGGGAACACTTAACCAACGCCTACTTCCACCTGTGTAAAAAGATCTGGAATGAAAAGAAGTGGCTAAAGGAGTGGATTCGATCCACTTCCTAAAAGGGAAACCTACACCAATTCCAGAATTACAGAACTCTGAGTCTGATAAGCCACCCAAAGCAAGATCATGATCAGAATAAAACTAAATCGACAAAATACTCAAGCAGAAGAATTATTTGCAAAAGAACAGGCAGGTTTTAGGCCTAAAAGAAGCACCGTGGAACAGATCTGCACTTGTAGAATCATTATAGCGAAACATCTTCAACACCAGAAAGAGCTTTTCCACAATTTGATAGAATTCAAGAAAGCGTTTGACCCTGTCTGGCATGAAGGCCTCTGCCATATAATAAGAGGAGAAAATACAGAACCAGGGCTGATTGAAGCGATGGAGACATTATATCAAAATACCAACAGCATGGTCATGGTAAACAACAAAATAGGTGAAGCTTTTAAACCAACAGTTGGGGTGAGACAAGGCTGCCTACTCTCTCCCATCTTATTTAGTTTGTTCCTGGATAAAGTCATGACAAATGCCCTACATGACCACGAAACTTCCATATCGAACGGAGGACGAAAAATATGCAATCTTCGTTTTGATGATAATAAAGACCTCGCTGGCACCAACGAAGAAATGCAGTAACTAACCAACAAACTAAACAAAAGTGCCGCAGCATTTGCAATGGAAAGAAGCGACGAAAAATCGAAAGTCATGGTTAATACCACCCAAAATACTCACGCTTCAAAAACATTGAAGCGACAGAAAGAAAGAGTGGAAGAGGTAGACACATTTAAATATCTAGGAGCATTGATTACAAAATATGGAACAAAAGAATAAAAAGAAATAAGATCAAGAATTGCCACCGCCACAACAGCCATGTCAAACCTAAAGAAAATATGGAAAAGCAAAATTGACATTAAAATCATAATAACACTGTACAAATCCCTGCTTACCTCCATATTTCTTTATGGCTGTGAGGCTTGGACTTTGAATGCCAACAATGAGAAGAAAGCCCAAACCTTTGAAATGAAGTTTGTCCGAAAAATCTTCAGAATTTCGTATAAAGAACACGAAACCAACCTAATATGGCATGGAAACAAATTGAAGAAGCCACGGGACCACAAGAACATCTGCTGGCCACGGCTAAAAGAAGAGAGCTATCGTGGAAGGGACATAACATCCGTCACGATAGTCTACTAAAAACCACATCGGGACTGTCGAAGGCAAGAGAAAAAGAGAACGACACAGAAAGAGCTGGTTCTACAACATCAACGAATGGACCAAAATGACAACAGATGAAGTCCAAAGAACAGTACACGATAGACAGGCATGGCGAGGGCTGGCTGGCACCTTTTTCTGCTCTCAGGTCCCCACGACGACGCAAGTCAAGGGATGAGTGTGTGAGTGGGAGAATTAAGACTCCTACACAGTCTACCTACCGCATGACCCGTCTACCTCCCTCTCCACCTTTCTCGTCCCTCAATCGGTTGGTCTACAGACTCTTTGACTTAGGATCCTCTGGTGTGGTCGTCCGACCTGGCTGCCTCGGCTACCTTTGTGATCCCAGCTTTTCATGATCTCAATTGCCTTCGATTGTTTGCCGCACATAGCACATTAATTTGTCCACCCATAAAAAAAAAAAATGGCTGCACTCTGCATAATACGGCAGCATTTTTTACCGTTCCGCATGTCCGTACGCATTTTTTTACGATTCCGCACAATTTGCCGCATTTTAAGTCGTAGTGAAAAAAATATGAAAAAAAAAATGAAAAAAGAAAATTCTTTTCTTTTAGTACAGGTTTACATGAAACTCTCACGTATTGCAAACAGAGAAACTGTCCTAGCTTAGTTAAAACCAAAACCATTATTTTTGTGGGGTTCGAATGGTCATAATTTCATTTTTCGATTCGTTAGGCTCGAGTGCAAGTTTTGAACTGCCCTCTTCCTCTTCAAAATCAAAATTATTTATATTTGCCACATAATTTGCGGCATTGTTTGCCTCTTTTTTTCTTAATTTTGGCATGATTTGGCATAATTTTGGCATGATTTGCCTTTTGATTTTGGCATAATTTTGGCATAATTTGGGAAGAAAAATTGTATTTTTCACGTGGTTTTAATCAGGTTTGAATTTGTTTTGAGCCCAAGGTTCGTGTTCAGACGAGCTAGATCTATATTAAGTATTTTTGGAAGTATTGTCATTGGTCTGCTTCTGTATCTCTTTGCTGGCCCTGAGAAATACATTTCCATCTTTTGGTTTGCTGGTATGTTCCTGGTTGGTCTAAGACACACTTAAAATAGGTAGGCCTATCGCAGCCACAGTACCCTTCCGGAACATTTTATCTTTTGTCTATTTTTTTCTTCTACCGTTTAAACTCTGAGCTTACTTTGCACCCGTCTACCTCCATGCAACCTTTCAAATTGGAACATAATCTACAAACGTGACTAAAACTGTCCAAAACAGGTCAGCGCTCTATGATAACACAGAATGTGACCAGTCCCCAAAAAGAAGACAATCTTTTGAAAACAATGCTTCAGGCGTCTTCTTGGTATTTTCTGGACAGTAAAGAAATCGAATCAGTTTGTCCAGGAACAAAAAACCACGAAAGTAGGAATCCAAGAACCTCTCGTCACCACCATCATTAAGAGGAAGCTGCTCTGGTTTGGCCATTGAAATAGGTATCAGGCAAGAAGCCTGATTATTTGCAGAATAAGGAAAAAGATCTGACACATTAGATCTAGACAACTTCAATGGGGCCCAGAGAGAATTATCCCAAACATAGAGGGAAGGACGTTTGATAGCAAAAAAAAAAAAAAATAAAAAATAAAAAAAGAAAGAAAATTTTGGATCCACTGAGACTTGATCCCGGGACAGTGGCACCGAATCGACGAGAGTCCAGCCCCCAATGTTTCGGTTGTGAGCCCAAAGCACAACAAAGACACTATTAAAAATCTCTCCCCAAGCTCTCCACAAATCCAAGACTCACACTCAAAGAGACTCAGAAGATGAATCAAACGCTGGACATGAGAATGACGTTTCAGACACTGTCAAATCAGCAATCGCCTTCAATGCAGTCATAGAACAATCTGTCGCTTCCTTCCGAGTGCAAAGGCTACTGGTTTCACTGAAGACCGCTATGGCACGACAGCCTCATCACTAGATCACCAGACTAGTCAGCGATAGGGCCCTTATACACGTATGACATTTTTGGTCACCAGGCAAGTCACCGCAGACAGAAGGGGGCTTGAGCAACATGCTTGTCGGAGAGTTGAAAAATAACCCGCAAGAGACAATAAAAAATTGGATACATTCAGTGACGAAGCGTGAACGGCATAAACTCCAGGAAAATGATGGACACACCGTCTTGTGATATCGTTCAAATAAGAGCATTCATTGTTTGTCAAGAAGGAACAATTGTTGTACTCTGAATTTTCACCATGCCTCACTCAAATCCAATTAATCATTAATACTAATAAAAATTGTCGTACATCAGATGTGATTTTAATTGGAAGTAATTATTCTTTAAGCAGGTTGTAAGTTTCAGTACTTTCATTTTTACATTGCAGGGTTACCGAGTAAATTTCTATATTTAAAAATCGAGATAAAATGAGATCCTGTGTGACTAGGCCAGGCACAATAATGTCAATTATCGGCTGTTGTCTTCACATCTTTTTTTTCTGGTTTCCTCATCGCGTTCCTCATTTGACTGTGCCTTGTACCACTGTCCTTGCAAGGCCTCTAGAACCGTATCAATTTAATAGACATTTGTGGCAACAGTGTGCAGGCACCAGAAACATTAATTGTACCAGTAAAATATTATCATTGCCTTTTCCTTGGGTGTATCCTTGTATCCTTGAGAAAGCTGTTGGTTACCCCGCCTTTCTGTAAAGCTGAGAGTCATCAAAGAAGTATTACGGTAATACCAACTAACTTCCGGCTTTACCAGTGTTTGTAAAAGCATTTTAATATAGAGACTTCCTTTTACCATAATATGGTGGCAATGATTTAAAGCCACGCAGTGCTATCATAAAACTGCATTAAAATTACTAATTGGGGTGTCTTCCCACGTCATCTTAAGCGTTTGACAATGTACAGGCTCGTGGCAGGATTCATTTTCACCGGCTCCGATGCATTTCTAATTCGTTTTGTCGCTGAACAGTTAAGTTGATGACACTGTTTCTAATGCCTTTCTAATGCGTACTGTGGCAATAGCGTTTCGAGAATATTGCGTTTAAGTTTTCAGATAATAGCGCAAAACCTACGCATTCAATTAAATAAAATTACAATTTGGCATCATTGAATATATAGAATTTTACTTTTTCCGATCATTATTTTGAAATGTCTAAACGTTATAAGCATTAATCTATTTTGGCGCTGTATATTTTACGAAAAGATAGGCGAGATGGCCGCTTTATTTCTTCAATACAGAAAAAAAAAAACATTTCAAACGAATTAGAGCTAATTACTACGGTTCGAACGCCTTCAGCCATACAGTGATAAAACGAATCCGAAACCATTATAACTTCGCTTGCTCTCATAGAGTCTAATTTATGTCTGTATGCATGTATTGCTGTATGCAATTCACTGCCTAACAAATTATACTGAATAAGTCGTAATATTAGTAAAATTTTCGAAGATAATAGCATTGAGAAACAATGAACAATTTTGGCGCATTATTTTTTTCATTAGAATTCATTCTTGGAGTTAATGTAGATCAATTACTGAAAAAAAAAAAAATTGGAATACTGTCAGGGTATAGCTATGAGTTACTTCCTCGTCTTCTTCGTGGTGCTTGCATACCACCGCTGGTCCTCCCTAAATTATATGTTAAACAAAAATTGCATTTTGAAATTTGCAAAACTACATGATGTTTTAACTTAAATGCAAAAACGGATAATGACACTTGAACACCGACGAAAAGTTCCATATCGATTACGCGGAGACAATTACAAGGAGAGCTACTTTTAGGCCCTTCCCCCAGCCAGCCAGGTATGTTGGCACAACGTTGTAGAGTTGCCGTGTGCATTTTGTTGACACTTTGAATGCGGGGAAAAATTTGCAATGGACCAACGCCAATTTTCTTTTTCTCGAAGAGTAGAATTGCAGTTTTCGAGATTGTTCCTTCGCGTTATAAGAAAAAATACATCTGCTAGTGTACTGTTTTGAAGGCTTTATGGTAATAACCTAAACAAATTCAAATTGTAACCTACGGACAGTGACCAAAATGTGACGTTCCACGATATTCCCGTGACGTAGAATTAAAATTCACGTGACTGCACAACAAAGCTAATAATAGCTGTTCACAGTTTTCCCCACTTCTAGCTCTTCCCACGTTCACATCTGTTTACGGTAAGCATCGCAAAGGGTAGCGGTCGTTTAAATGAAAGCGGAGAAAAGATCAAATGAATTCGCGGCTCTGAAAGAATTGCGCAATGTACAAAACCCAAATTCGGAATTTGTTAGATCATGACGAATTTATGTTTGCGTGCAATGATTCAGCATCCGAAATATCGATATACCTAAAAAATAAATAAATAAATAAAAGAATAAATAATTTCAAGAAAACCACGAACATACCTGAGTGAACGGACTTTACTAACGTTTGCACAGTGTGCTGTATTACCGTGTTACCGGCAACATTGTTCTTGTTCTTGTTCTTTTTCTTCTTCTTCCTCCTCCTCCACCAGGACCTCCTCCTCCTCCTCCTCCCCCTCCCCCTCCCCCTTCCCCTTCTCCTCCTCATCCCTCAATCAGAGTTTTTTGGGGTTTTTTTTATGAGCCTTATTGTTTTTGTCATAGTGGTCAGAACATTTCATTACAATCATTACTTGGTCGACACATATGCTACTATTACCAATAACAGCATTTACTTTTCATCACATAGAGAATAATTGATGGCATCATCATGCCTGTTATTAT
>JBCHJU010027766.1:0-11868 GCA_039654505.1 Plocamopherus imperialis | reverse complement strand
ATAGTTAAAAGCTATAATGGTTTACAATTTTCAGTAGCACACGCTTCCAAAGACGCAATGTTAAACTACACGAACAAAGTTGTTTTAAAGCCAACAAGCCAATTGACTTAAAATCTTATCCCGCGACATCACGGGCGTTCAACTAGTATTTTTAAGAAGAAGAAGGAGGAGGAGGAGGAGGAGGAGGAGGAGGGGGAGGTGGTGGTTTTGAGAATTTCCATTATTTTATTATAGAATAGCTGCCTTACCTTTCCAATTATGAATAAACATTTTCAATTATGTTTTCATGATATTCCATTGTAAATAGTTGATTTATAGCTAACATTATGTTGGATTATTTTTCATCCTCCCTATTCAGGACCTCCGGTCATTGTAACGCCTCCCATCAAGGAGATTGAAGTTGAGATCAACGGAACATTCTCTGTAGTTTGTGAGGCTATTGGTGTTCCCACTCCACTCATTACCTGGCGTCTCAACTGGGGCAACATCCCCACGGGCAGTCGTGTGACAGTGACCAGCGAAAATGGCCGAGGAGTTCTCACAGTCAGGAATGCTGTTTTGACTGATGGTGGAGCCTACACCTGTGAGGCCATCAACAACCGTGGCAGCATTTTTGCCATCCCTGATGCCTTGATCATTGTGAGGCGTAAGTTGTTGTACTGATTGTGGTTGTATTGCTTTTTTATTGCTTTTTACAAATTCTCTAGCAATTTTAATTGTAGATAATGATATTGATAATGTGACATACTTCAGTTCCCTGTTCTTCCCATTGTTAGTGTTACACTTTAAATTTTAATTTTAAAGGAACGGTTGATGTTTGTGAGAGAGACTACTTCAACAGTGATGCTAAGGATCCTGATGACTGTCTTCGCTGCTTCTGTTTTGGACAGACCAAACAATGCTTCAGTAGTGATTTACAACTTTCTCAGGTATGTATAGTCATAGATATTGGTAAAGGAAAATGGTCAAGTTGGTTTTCTATTTTCCTTAGGTGAAGTGAGAGCAGGGACCTTGGAATGAACTCCCTAGATCTCTTTGTGTGTGCCTTAATTTTTATGTTAGATAGAGATACATGATCCATATTTCTGACATTCACTAAAAGACATCGTGAGTAATTTCGTTACATTTATGAAATTCAATGACATTTTTATTTTTGCTTCCCCCATGCAGATCACACTTGGAGACAGAGTTGAGCTGATCAATCGCCCAACCAACGAGCCGGCTGAAGCAGGCTTTATTCAGTACTTGCCAGTATCTAGGGAGTTTGAAGTAAAGGATTTCAACAGAGTCCTGAGGCCGGGCAACTGGTATTGGTCTCTCCCTTACCAATACCTTACCAAGAGGGTAGGTGTTGATTTCAACAAGAGGGTAGGTGTTGATTTCAACAAGAGTTAGAGGTTGATTTCAACAAGAGGTAGAGGTTGATTTCAACAAGAGGGTGAGTGTTGATTTCAACAGGAAGGTAGGTGTTGATTTCAACAAGAGTTAGAGGTTAATGTCAACAAGAGGTAGAGGTTGATTTCAACAGGAGGTTAAGTGTTGATTTCAACTGGAGGGTAAGTGTTGATTTCAACAGGAGGGTATGTGTTGATTTCAGCAAAATGGTTGATTGAACTAAAACTATAAAAAATTATAATATGAATTCTGTTCTTTAAGCATCATTATATTTTCAACATTGAGCCATGTGAGAGAGCATAATTTTCCTACCATTACTTTATTTATCAAGGATTTGATTTGGTCTAATTTGATCTAATTATATATGTGATATATATATATATATATAAAATCTGATTTTTGTATATCATTCCTCATATCATCTTTTACATTTCAGTTGAGTAGTTATGGTGGAGAGCTTACCTACCGTGTGTTTTATGATGTAAATACATTTACTGAACCCACTGATGATGCTGACGTCATCCTTGTTGTAAGTTTTTTAAGAGATGAACTTTCCTCTACTGCTTTCCTTTCATATATACAAAACGGATGCGAGGGAAGTAACCCACAGCATTTTTGTACATCTTCAGATTTATAAAAAAAAGAAAAAAAAATTATCACAATATAAAAGTTGAGACAAAAGTTTTGGGCAAAATTTTGAGCTCTTTCCTTAGAAGTTGATGTGATCAGCAGGTATACCCTTTTGTTCAATTACCTTTCTGATGCATATCTCTCTCCCTGTCTCGCTATCTTTCTGTCCCTCTCTCCTTCTCTCTCCCCTCGCCCTCTCTCTTCGTCCCTTTCCCCCTCCCTCCCTCTCTCTTTTTCTCTTTCCCTCCCTCTCTCCCCCCTCCCTCTCTCTCTATCTCTCTGTCTCTCTCTGCCTCTCTCTCTCCCTCTCCTAAGTATAACTATAATGAAAAAATGTGTTTCTCTCTCTGAAAGGGAAATGGAATGACCTTGACCCACAGGAGTGACACACAGTTTAGACCAGGTGTTGCCACAACTGTAACAGTGCCTTTGTTAGAGGTAGGTCAATGCGTTGGCTTCTTTTCTCTCTCATTACACGTTGATTGCTTCAGTCAGTATGTCTGTTCATGTTTTGATTTAAATTAATTTTGTTTGTGTTTGATTTAATATCTATTATTTGTCACTTAGTTGTGACCAGCTTAGATGCTATTCTGTCAACTGTCGTCATGGTCTATGGTTGGTTTTTTTTTTTTTAATTCTGATGTCATTTTATTTTCTGAAAGCTGAAAAAAAGTACTAAAAACATTCAAAAATATAAGTACACAGGATTCAATTTTGATTAGGTGATATCATATCATTCTAAGAATGCTGCCCAAAAAACAAACAAAAACAAAAATGAAACAAAAAAACAAAACAACCCCCCCCCCCTCAATAAGAAATAGTTATACTGGTTTTTGTTTTGTTTAGCTGTTGACTGTGAGGCTATCACACAGACCATGATTTCTCTCATAGCTTCACGGATATTTTAATTCATCACTTGTAAATAGCATACCACATCTGTATTTATTTATTTTGATTTTTTGTGGTTGATTGGTGCTCTTTGACATGCATGGTTCAACAATGAAACTCCATGTGTACCACTTGGCTTTATGAAGGATTTATATTTATGTTTTATATCTCTTTGTCAAATGTCAAATGTAGATAGCCATCTATATTCATATTTCCCTAATACATTCAGATTGTGGAATAAACAACCAACCAATGTAAAAAGTACAGTAAAGAAATAGAAGATTACAAGCAGAAACTGAAATATACAAGACTAATGTCAAAATACCAGAATAATAAATTACTCTAGGCGCGTTGGCAAGAAGACTCAGCTATCTGAGTTTGTCAGCTGTTATGAAGACTAAGACTATCACTATGTTAGTTTTATCCATTTACATTTGTTCTTTTAGACTGCATGGGAAAAAAGCAGAGATAGCTGGCGGCCGGGTGATGTCATCTCTGATTATGCTTCTCGCGAAGACCTCATGATTGTGTTGGACAATGTCACAGAGATCTACATCAGAGCCACCTATGACAACAGACAATCTCTTATAAGGTGAGTTTTTGGATAAATATTATTATTGATTGAGTTTCTTCCATTGTGCTATAGGTGTAAAAACTCTTAGGTGACTGCTAATGCTGACAATATTAGTCTATGTGTGAGACAGATACAAATAGCAGAACTGTGAAAAAAATTGTGAATTGAGAATGATATTGTTCTTGTTTATCCTTGGAATCTATGTACCAGGACCAATAACTTAGTAGTCCTTTCAAGTCTTTCGGCTCATAGCTCAAGACTTTATCCCGATTTCCATAAAATGAAGCAATAGTGACAGACTTAGTCCATCACTTTTTGAATAGGATGCTAGTCTCTTTATAGCAGAAAATTTCCTCAGATGATGCTGTATCCATTTTCGCCTTGGTTGATTGAAGCAATTGGTTTTTATGTCGGTAAAAAACCCTTATAGGGTTTACCCGTAGTATTCGGGGTCATTTTCTTGATGTATTTTGTTTTTATTGAAAACGGACAAGAAAAAAATTTTGAAATGAAATTGAAATGAAATAGGGTAAATTTTTTTGGTGGAGAAAAAAAAATGCATGTTGCAGTTGGTGGTTTCAAGCACATGACTTCTTGGCCCATATTCCAACCATTTATCACAATTCCATTTTGAAATAAGCTATGAAAACCATGACCGACCATTTTTACTAAGGAATTTTGTATCTATCAATCAATTACATATTTTGTCAATGATTATCTGATTCTTTTTTTTATAGCTGGTCTCCATCTTACATCATGTCAATCAATCTCTTTTTTTCTTTCCCCCTTTCTTCACTTACACCAGGCTTAGCAACGTTCTTCTTACAACAGGAGTGCCTCAAAACACTGGCCGTGGCCGGGCCGTCCTTGTAGAGGATTGTCGTTGTCCCCCAGGGTACACAGGTTTATCATGCGAGGTTTGTGTCTTTTTCTGTCAGGAGGTTTCTGTCCATCAAGATGGTTGCTCATATTTTTTCTTTTCTTTTTTTAAAATTATTTTGCTTCATTAATTAAAAATAATGTTTATAGTTTACTTTTCCTGCTATGTATTGAAATTCAGCCACCATATATTTTAACCTTACCGGGTAGTCCAAATAACAAGATAGGTTTTACTGTTATTGAAAATTCTCTTTTGGTCAATTCTGACGTAGATTTGTATTTCATAAATCTCATGATGCCTTATATCACCATTGTGCTAACATTTTTATTTAAAGTGCTTATTTGTCATTTAGAAAAACCTACCAACAAAGGAAAACAGCTCAAACTTTTTTTAAAGTCCCAAATAAACAAAACAAAAAATCAACTAGAAAACTAAAAATTTAAAGTCAGTTTTTGTGCCCTTTAGATCCCAAAACCTTGAGTCGGATGATATTTTGGCAAGCAGCATAAATGGCATCAAATTAATGAATCAAGGGTGCATCCATAAGTTTCCTTAGAAAATCTAAGATAAGGCCACACTTCCAAGAATATCTGAATGCTTCACTTTTGTTGTAGTCCAGTATCAAGTTTCATCAAAATGTAACTAGTCACTGCAATGACATGATGATATCCTTAAATGTATACTTTTCTAGTATGTCTTGTTCCTATTTACCTCTTGTACCTCAGACTTATTGACTAGTTCATTACTCTGAATGCATGGAGAAGAGGCAAAGATCAGAGGGAAGGGAGTGTGGCTGGGCACCCAAACTCCCTTTCTAATACCAGCCCAGGCGTAGCAATAAAGTTGCTACAAGATAGTCAACTCTGACGCAAAAGGCCACAATTATTGTATATGCATATATCTATCAAAGCTATTTCAAGATGTTTAGTTTGCTGTTGTTATTAGCATTATCTTCATACATTATTGTTTGAGATGGAGCTGGTATTGCCTATTAATATCTTAACAAGTATTTGAATAAAAATAATGTGTTGTATTGATGGCTTTTTTCAGCAATGTGACAGAGGCTTCTACCGTCAGGGAGCAGGAAGGTATAGCAGAGATTGTGTTGCCTGTAACTGCAATGGACAGTCCAATGAGTGTGATCCTATTACAGGTGTTTGCATGGTTAGTAAACACTGCTCTAAAAAGGAAGCATGACCATTGATTTCCAGATATTAGATCCTGTTTTGCACAGATTTAAGTTAAAAGAAGCGTTGAACTGAGTAAAGGAAGATCAAATAATGTGAAATAAAGGTTAAGCTACATAATACATTTTCTTATATGCTACAGTTGATGGCTTTTTAAAAAATTATTATTCCCAGACTATATTTTTAAAAAGGCATCAACTGTGATTTTTTTTCTTTCGATCATGATTTCTACAACTTATGTACCAACCATATGGAGATTTTTGAGATTTTTTAAATAGAGTAATGTGCTATCTAAAATTATTATTTTTTATAATTTTTATTGTTGCTTTTCTTTTTTTTTATACAAACATCTTTAAAAGAGTTATTATGGATTTATAAATGTGTGTTTTTCCTCACAACTTTACTAATAAGATAGGGCTTTGAAATGATTTCGACACCATGATGGAACTTTCATATACCTGAATAGCATTTGTTTCAATTCTGACAGAACTGTCAAAATAACTTTGTGGGAGACCGCTGTGATGAGTGCCCCTCAGGCTACGTCCTCATCCCACGATCTGGCCTCCGGGATGTCTGCCAACCTTGTCCATGCCCATTGACAAACCCAGAGAACCAGTAATGTCTTTCAGACTAGTACAGCTGTCAGATAGATAGTTAAGCGGCATGATTGATTAGTTGTATGAATGCATGGATGTGTGGCTGGATGGATAGATAGATAGATGGATGGATGAATGGATGATGATTGGATGGATTGATAGATGAATGATGGATGGATGGATGGATGATGGATGAATGATGGATGGATGGATACATCTAGATGATGGATAGATGGATGGATGAATGGATCGATGGATCATGGATGTATCGTGGATTGATGATAGATTGATGGATGGATGGATGGATGGAATGATGGATGGATGGAATGATGGATGGATGGATAGATGGGTGGATGGATGGATGGATTGCAGAATGAGTTCAGGGAGGAGTAGGCATGATTTCGACTGATTGACAAATAGAGGCTCTTATGAGGAGACAGGTCAGCTAACTAGTGGTAGGGAGACAGCCTAGATAGACAGATAGGCAGACTGACAGATAAATGGGCTGACAGACTGCCAAACACATGGAGTTCGGTTGAAAGTAGGTTTGAAAATGGATAGATTTATGAGGAATATTAGATGAAAGATGTATATAAAGATGGATGACAGAAGTGTGATTATAGATACATGTAGATGTTTAGTTGGATGAATGAATAAACAGAAAGAAAGGTGGAGGGAAGGATGAATAGATAGAAAAGCTAAATGTATACAGGTAGATTGATGGATTGATGGTTTGTTTTTTTTTTTTGTATAGATCTAGATATGGTGGCAGAGAGAAAAAAAGGAAAATTAGAAAGGCTGATTATGGAGTCACACAAAAATGAGAAGAGGGCTTATGGAAGTAATACATTGGTTTAGGTCATGAACTTCTTTACAACATGGAAAGGACATTTTTATTGACAAAAATACATTTATTTGAATGCATTCAGGTTCAGCCAAACTTGTGAGCTTAGACGTGGAGGTGAGATTGTATGTACCAATTGCCCCAGGGGATACACTGGTGATAGATGTGAGCGTTGTGACACTGGATATGAGGGTAACCCACAAGTCCTAGGAGGAAAATGCAAGCGTAGGGAAGGTGAGAGAACTTAGCATAGTCTATTTTCATCTTGTTAGCTGTTTAGATAACAGGCAATGGGCAACCCTCTTTTTCTCTGGTAATGAATATTTTTGTTTCAAAGCAGGGTAGAGTTGTATGCTTTTATCATAAACCATCAAATATGCCACATAGTGAGAGATATTAAGAAAAAATATGCTATGACTGATAATGTTAAGCAGATAAACCATGATAAAGAACATGGGCACACTTGTCATGAAATCAGCAGGTTTTGCTGTTATACTGAAACACATCTCAGGGGACATTTTCTTCCTATGTTATAAAAATAAAAAGGGTTTATGCCTATTAACAAGATCTTGATTAATATTCCTCACTTCCGTTTGTTTTACAACTAATATATCGATTCACATTGGCCATTGATTGTTTGTTTGTTTTAATGAGTTTCAATCACATTACAAAATATGATTTTCATCTACATAACCTAGGCTTCCACCACAACTACTGATACAAAGTCTGCTTGTTGCTGGCCATCCAGTAAATCTGCAGAAAGCATCACTCTATCGCCACTTACTATGCTTCCTTCCTCCAAAACAACTAATACCCTGATAACCAAAATCTTTGCCTTAATCATAATCCTCATGATAATCAGTGGTGGCATCACCTGATTCCATTCCTCTCTTGCATATATTGACAACAAACTGTTTGAAATTGAATAATCAGCCTCATTCAACTCTCCAAAAATTCAGGGAAACAGCCGATAGACCTATAGTCAAGGAAAAGTATCTCCAGTATTTGTTCAGAGTGGTTTGTGTAATATTTTCCTGGCACAATTTTGATGTAATTCAAACGTGGTTTGTGGAGTTCTAATGGAAGATTTCCACTGGTTAAAATTGCTGGCCAAAATGTCAGCTACAACTGAATAGCAATTTAAACCCAGAAATAGAATTGATTCTGTTAAAAAATTACACATATGATACCTTAATATGCCATGCCCTCCTCTTAGAGTGTAACATTGTCATTTGAATGCCCCTTATCATGCTGACTCTGGCATTGAAAGTAAATTTTGTGGCTCCACTTCCTTCTAGGTCTACCTGAGGCACCAATTCCTGGTATTCTTTTTTCAGGGATGTCTTTTTTCATACTAAAATAACTCTTTATGTGACTGAAGTAGCTCATTTTTTATATTGTGATTATTTTCTCAAACCAGTTTTCTTTTATGAGAAGCTCTGCCATAAATTGAAACATTTATTTCTTTTTGCATCCGTTGCTTCCTCAGTAAATTACTGATTTAGAGATGTTATATCTTATTCTTCAGACGAGATCCCATGTGACCCAAGAGGCAGCCTGTCCACCATCTATAATACCCGCACAGGCCAATGTGATTGCAAGGTACCTCCATTGTCAGATTTTGCTTGTTCATTATAGTTTTCAGTTATTCTTTACTCTCTCCTCCTAGTCATACTACTACGATCATAATTAAAACTGGTCTTTCTGTGTAGTCATAAAGTGAACGACAGAAGAAGAAAAAGTTGTCAGTGAAGTTTCTCTAAGTATTCAGTGATCAGTATGATGTTTGATATTTTCAAATATTTAAGAGAGAGAGAATGGGAAAAGAGATGAGAATGAGCAGAGGAAACGAATTTGTTTTCATATTCATGTGTGTTGTTTTCATACTGCATAATCTTTTTAAACATTGTGTGTATTTTCATCATATTATTAAAAAAAAAGTTTTTATCATGATGACCATGTAAATCCTCTCTACTTTCAGAATATGAAAATGAACATCCATATTCAAAATAATACGTTTTCCTTTCTTTTTCCTTTTTTTTTTTTTTTTTTTTTTGTCTGTTATAACATAGCCCAACGTACAAGGAAAACACTGCAGCGATTGCAGAGAGGACACATTTTATCTCTCTGAGGATTTCCCCTTTGGCTGCATCGCTTGCTTCTGTATGGGAGTCACCCAGAAATGCCAGAGCACAGTTTTTAACCGAGCGCAGGTGATGAATTGATTTTGACATCCAGCATTGCAAACAGTATAATTGATGGTTGGAGGGAGAAACTGTCTGAGACAAGTGTACAAGTGTGTTTGTATACATTTACCGAAGAGCATTTAAATTGTTTAAATATTTCATATGTATATATTTATTCTCTAGTATTTCCATTCATCTCCTTCCCCCAACAGGTCATCCTGTCATTCAGCAGGTCACCATCTGGTGTATCCCTCACAGATGTCATGAGACGTGATAGGATTGATGACAATTTGTCCATCAATGGTTTGAACCGGGAGTTGGTTTACCGTGGCACCCCAAGGACTAGAGGGCCACTCTACTGGTCCCTGCCAGACCAATTTCTGGGAGACAAAGTCACAGCCTATGGTGGAAATCTCAGGTTCACCATTCGCCACAGAAGTGGCCGTAATAATACACCTCTGGACAGTCGCCTGGAACCATTTATTGAAATTAGTGTAAGTAATGCAAGGAAACAAATTCACCAGAATACCTGTTCAATCAAATCTTTTGAATGTCTAACAACGTAAATCCCATGTCTTCCTTTCTTCTTGTAAGCAGCCTCCTTGCATTAGTCTTGAAGTTTTGAAGACATTTTAAAAATATTAGTGGTACACTCTTAACTTGCAGAAGTGTTTCAACTCTTTGTGGACCATGAGCAGATATATCGGGTTGAAAATGATTTAACTGTTTGACAACAATTTGCGCATACATCAAGGTGAACATGTCATGAGAAGGATTTAACTCTTTGACTAAACCGTGCCCATGCCAGTGATTGAGGCTCTTGGTACTCAAAGCATTAAGATGTTAGTGGATGGTTTCCACCCAACTTTGAGTACAATGAGGGATAGTTGAACCTCAACTGTCTGTTTCACACTTCTAGTATAACTGTGTAAATTTGGTTGTACTGTTTATTCTTTCTTAGGGAAATGGATTCACCTTCAAGTACATGCTGCCAAGAGAGCCTGAGAACAACAGACCAGAATCCTATTCCATTCCATTCATTGAGGTGGGTGAATCACTTAGCAATAAATCCATTATGTGACTTTTTGTTTAGTTTTGCTTCACATTCTTTAAACATACAGGGTGTTTGTTTATTATGATACTGTAGAGAATTATAACTACTCAAGAGCTATTCAAATTAGAAGCATCTAGTGTCTTGCATAATGTATGCAAGTTATTAGAATTTTATTTGATATAATTTGTAAGTGCATACATTTAGCAGTTTTTGTGTTATGACGTAATTAGTGAAAATGAGTAAATTGAGGATCCGTTTTCTTTATTGAATGCACAAGTTGGATGCACTAGACTATCCAAAATGAAAAGAAGACGGTGGCTTTGTAAAGGTTAAGGTAGCTCTATGGATGCAAGATTACTAATCTATTATAATTACTATTATGAGAAAAATATAAAGTAAAGAATATGGTGAAGGAAAGAGACCTCAAAGCAGAGCCATCTTTCGTTGTTAGAGAAATTTGGTCACAAATGCAAACTTGAATGGAGCTATGGTGAAGGGAAAAAAGCCTGATTTCAAGAGGGCAACCGATGGTGTAGAATGACGGTTCCCATGAGGAACTTGAATCTTAATTGTTTAAGTATTAATTATTTACAGGTTTGTTTAATTTTTCAAAAACTATACGCCCTACTGTTTAGGAAAATGAAGGTATTTGTGAGAAAAATGACGTACTAAAGAAGGAAAATGGCCAGTTTTGCTTGTCGTCACCAGTAAAGGAGCTGATAACGTAAACACTTATCAAGTCTTCGAACAAAAATTATGTTTTCTCTGTAGAGAAAAACAAGACACAATGCCTTTATGTGATGCGGTCTTGCAGATATTTAAGTTTCTTATTGTAACATATTTTGTTTCACCATTTGTTCAAAATAGGACAAATGGACGAGGATGGATGGCAATACAGGAACTCGAGAACATTTCCTCATGACCTTAGCCGACTTGGATGCCATCATCATCCGTGCCTTCTTCACAGAGGATACAGATGAAACTGCGTAATTTTAAGGCTTTTTCATCTCATAGCTAAAATAGTCTATTTCAATACAATTTATCAGGAACATCTTTGCTTTCGCTTCATGAAATCCAATAACTGCTTGTCTTTTTCCTTTAAGTCAACAAATACTTCCCTCTGTCTCTTTGCCTGTTTTGGCACATGCATTGAAAAAAATTACTGCTGTACAAAAGTAATTACATGTGTTTTACTTTTCTTAGGAAAAGTTTTTTTGATGTTGATTTTTAAAATTTATTTAAAATACAGCATCAGCAGCATCTCTCTGGACGTGGCTGAGAACCGAGAGACTGGACAAGAGAGAGCTTACCCTGTGGAGCAATGTGCTTGTCCACCAGGCTACAAAGGCTTGTCTTGCGAGGTAATACATTGGCAAGTGGAAAGATAGGCACGGCCTGTTGGGTGCTACTGTCATAATTTGTGGTCGTGCTGTGAATAGGTGGCTTAGGGGATGGATGGACGAAGGCAGGCAGAGCGGGGAGTTTAGAAAGAGGGAGAAAGAGGTGAAGGAATAGAGTTAAAGAGAGAGAGAAAGTGAGAGAGAGAGAGAGTGTGTGTGTGTGAGAGAGAGAGTGTGTGTGGGTGTGTGTGTGAGAGAGAGAGAGAGAGAGAGAGAGAGAGAGAGAGAGAGAGA
>JBCHJU010027765.1:0-17906 GCA_039654505.1 Plocamopherus imperialis | reverse complement strand
ATGTGTGTGTGTGAGTGTATTTGTGCATACCCTGATTTGTTGTAACAATTTTTTTTACATGTAACAGAATGTAGGAGGCAATTTTTGTGTCTACATTGAAATGTTGGATGGAAATGTATACTTAACCTTAACCATTAATAAAACCAGATGTATTGAGAAACATTGTGGCATAATATATTATGTGTGTTATGTTTTTTTTTTATGTTGCAGTCAGTTAAAGTACACAGTAATGTGCTGACTTTTCTTGTGTGATATTCAGCTGATGTAAACTTTTTTGTTTTACAGTGCACTCCGGTTAGCATGACATCGATGGGACCATGGAAAAATGGTTGTACTAAACGAATGTCATGTAAGCTGGGTAATCTTGTCAAGGCGCCTAAAATCAGTAAGCTAAGTAATCTTGTCAAGGCACCTAAAATCAGTAAGCTAAGTAATCTTGTCAAGGCACCTAAAATCAGTAAGCTGAGTAATCTTGTAAAGGCACCTAAACTAATTGTTTCCAGTATTGACTAACACTTGCCCTTTTCTACAGTAGTTACTAATGCACAACAGATATTACATCAAAAGAAAAATCAATACAGTAGAACTCGGAAATAACCAGTTTGACGGGTCTAACCCCAATTACTCCCTACTTCTGAGTTCTGTCTATTCCCGAGCAGCCTAAAATAGTCATCAAAGTTAAGATCATGAAAGTCCATAATTTAGAATATCGACGATGTACATTGGACGAAGACAATTAAAATCTGAAGGAAGGAAAATAGGGAAAGTTTAGCAACTAGACGTATATGAATATGAGCGTATGTTTGTACACACTGACTGTATGTGTTCATGTTTGATGTGTGCAAGTGCGATGCCGAGACGAGGTAAAATCCGTTACATCAATCTCAGTAGGATTTTGATACCACGCTTGGGCCGGCTAGGTTATTGTAGGCAAGATCTACATGCAGATTTTGAGGCATCGACACACTGTGTAATGTACCTTGTGATACGATATTGGATATTCCCACTTCCCCCGTGTGTGAGTGTGACGTAACTAAAACTTACTAAACAACAGTCCAATCCAATGACCCCTCCTAATTCCATTCTCTTCTCTCCTTCAACTCTATACATTATGTAAAATAGGATGGGTTATTCCTTTTGAACTGAAGACGTGTGCTAAGTGGCGAATTTTCCTAATGGTGAATTCGCAGCAGTCACTATGGACTGTTTTAGTTTTACCCTCCATAGTTCTAACTTGGGGGAAGAAATACACGCTATTTCCCAGTTGACCTGTTGTTCATACTCACTACTTTCATGCTAGTTTTATTGACTCCAGGGGGGAAAACAGGAGTTTAGATTTTACTCGCTATTTCTAAGCTTCTGCTATTTCCGAGTGCGTTACTTTCATGTTCTACTGTATGAAAAAAAAAAATGTAACACAGATTTGAATTTGAAGGAATGAGCGAGTGTAAAACGATCATCATCGTCATCATCATCCATCAGCTTCTTGCAAGAAGCTGTGGGGAGAATGACTAACCTGTCGCCTGTCGGCCCAACTAACAAACATGATTTTAAATGTACACATGTATAAATGAAAAAAAAAAAGATACTGTAATTTATGTGAAGAGATCCCTTTATTTCTCAATCAAAGAGTGTTTCTGAAAAAAAAACCCCTAAAACAAAACAGTAACATGAAGAAAATTTAGAAAAGGAACTCATGAATAATAATAATAATAATAACAAATGAAATGACATTATCAAAATCCAACCAAATACAACTATATATGATTTGTTTAAGAAATACTAGAATCCATGTTCCTCAATTCACATAGGATAAAGATCACATTTGGCATTAGTTGCACACATTCACCGCGTGAATACTTGTACTTGTAGTGTAATGACTTTGATATATGGGTGGAAAGATGGAAAGAGAGAAAATATGGATGAAAAAACCCAAAGGGAGAGAAAGATTTTTTGACCCAATTTTACAGAAAGAATCTGTCCTGAATAGAAGAGAATGGAGAATAATAAATTCATCAATTTTATAAACACATCAGGAAGAAGCCTTCAAGGAATCCTAAATAACATTGCAATGTTTAGCTACTTCATCACATGTGATTGTTTAAACTTTAGTTTTCCTGAAAATGTTCAGTCAACCGTTATGTCTTTACTGTCAAGTTTGTTTAAAAGAATGACGGTACATACTGTAAGTGTCTCAAGTAATATATACATGTAGCTGATTATTCCCTCTCTGCTCCTCACATAATAAAGAAAATACATGTATATAAATATACAAATATATACACACATATATACATCAAGACACACACACACACATATATATATCTATATATCGGGTGGGTTTAAAAAAGTGCGTAGGAACTTTGATGCCCATGGCCTCGGTGGCTCAGCGGTCAGCAAAAATGGACAATGAATTGAGTCAAGCAGCATTGGTCATGGTCACTGTTTAGATGGGTGACCGCTTGCATGGTCCGCGTTTCACTTTAACCCTTTGGCAGGGTTATTTACACAATTGCCTCCGTTTGCGGTGCTGCTCTACTCTGCTCCTGAACTAAGAACTAATACAAGACAATAGGAACATTTGCCACATTTCATTTCGATATTTATTTTTCAAACCACTTTTAATTAAAAGCAGATTATTTTCAATCCACTCAATGGATTCTTGTGAAATTTGGTATGCAATGACAAATAGGGCTGTTCCTTTAACATGTAGATTTTCAATCATTTTTGTTTCATAATTTACGCGTTAAAGCCGCACATTTTTTTAAGCCACCCGACATATAGATATACAACATGCAGTAACTAGCACAACTTATAAATTAAATCACTTTGCATAAAACAAACACGATGGTGGTAGAATAAAATGTCACCACACAATGTGCTAGGAATTTTAATTTTCAGGTCAAAAGGACGAAAGCAGATTTTAATCATCATATCAAGTGTTTGCAAAGATCATTCAGAATCAATGTGAAGAGA
This sequence comes from Plocamopherus imperialis, assembly GCA_039654505.1. Lineage (NCBI taxonomy): Eukaryota > Metazoa > Mollusca > Gastropoda > Nudibranchia > Polyceridae > Plocamopherus > Plocamopherus imperialis. Next base: position 14,930 of record JBCHJU010027765.1, on the reverse strand, counting down.
CATGTGGACCAAATTCAACACAACAAAAAATTAAGCAAAAAACAAAACAAAAACAAAAACAAAAAAAGCCCCAAAAAACAAAACAAAACCTAACAGTCAAGAAATATAAGCTTTCAAAATGCATTCTCATACAAGATGTATATTATTGCCATTGAATAACAATGATAAGGTGAACATGGATAATTACTGTAAGACCTCAATCATCATTTCCTGTCACTGTCAATCTTTGGTATCTTCACATTCATACTCACGCCAAAGACGACATTGGGATAAGACTGGACAGCTGGCTATTCTTGTCTTTACTTCTGGTGCCCTCTAGCTGCTAGGGGGCGCTAAGTACCATACGTATTATTATTATATAGTGAGCCAGTCGTGTGTATGCTGGAAAGAGGACTTAATTAAACTTGATAATAATATACATGAAATTGCGCTTACTTAGCGCCCCCAAAGCAGCTAGAGTGCACCGCGGATGAACAAGCTACATTGTAAAGCAGAGAGAGGGAGCTGTCCTGTCTTATCCCTATACTGTCTTTGCTCAAGCTCACAATAATTCTCTGTAATAATGGAGCCTACATGTAGTATTATCATTATAATATAATACATGTAATGTGCATGTACACATATGTATACACATAAAAAGAATATAAATATCACAGTCACAGGCTGACAACTACTTCTTTCATGCAAAACATATTCATGTAAAAACTAAATAAAATAGATGAAGGTAAAATCAAATTTAAATAGATTAATAATAATAATAATAATAATAATAATAATAATAATAATAATAATAATAATAACAACAATAATAATAATAATAATAATAACAATAATAACAATAATAATAATAATAATAATAATAATAATAGATTTCCCTCCAACAAATCAACAATAACAAGCAAAGAAATCAACAAATAAAAACTGCTCCACACCAACAGATAGATTGTTCAGATCAATCTGAATCAAGCTGTCCGTCATATGAATCGAATGATGGGGATGAAAAATCTGATGAAAATCTGCCAGCTTGTCGGATATTGTATACATATTTGCAGTGTTAAAAATAAACGACACAGCCTGGGACCCAAGTAAATACCAGGCCCCGAGTAAATACCAGGCCCCGAGTAAATACCAGGTCCCAAGTAAATACCGTTAGGTAAAAGATTCTTGTCTGATATTTTCATAATCACATGCATTGCAAGGAGTAACTATACTCTTTCTTTGATCTTCCCAGGAGCAGAATGGAATTGGCAAAATTCATCAAAATACCAATTACAACCCTGATTAATTAACAAATTACATTTTTGAAATTGGCATGCTTGAAATGAGCAAAGTCATTGCATGCACAGCTCAAGTTAATGTTTTTTGTCTTTTTTTGTTTTTTTGTTTTGTTTTTGTTCTGCCATTACAAAAGAGTCTTGATTGATTGATTGGTTTACACCCCGTAAACCACTTGGCTCATCTCAGGGTGGAAAAAGAGGGGGATGCCAAGGAGGAAAAGAAGCATTTAGAATAGTAATATAAATATGCTATGATAATGATACTAAAATGTAGCAAAAAGGACAGATGATTTACAGGGAAAATAAAATCACCTCTCAAAAACAATATAATGATGGCCAATATGCCCCAAAATATGCATCGTGATAACCCCCCAGGATGTTGTACCGCCTTTTGTGTACAAAAGCACTCGGTTCTTTTAGACAGCAGTGACCCCATTCGTAACACAATGCACATGACATGCATGGGGGATGGCCGCCAATTTTGGACTCCGGGTCGGTCTGCATCAAACTGATCAAACCCTCCCAGAGGCCTATATGCCTCCCGTCCTCCACAGCGACCCCAACAACCTCTCTCTAATGTTGCAGTAAAATGAGCGACATTTCCAACATAAAATGTCTTCTAGAGAATTACTGCATTAATGTTGCAGTGAAGGGAAAGGCTTTCTTTTCATCGGATGGAGTAAAAAGTGGCCCTAGTGCCGACAGGAGTCTCATGAAATGAAAATTTAATGTCATTGGACAGTTATCTTTACTTTCCAGTGAGTGGGCCCAAAGGTTTATGGTACAGCTACTTTACAGATAACTAGAGGGATGAACTAAGAACAACAACAACAACAATAGAAAAAGGAGAAAAAGATTACTGACGTATATCAAAATAAAAACGAAATCTAGAAGGAGACACATAGACGAACCAACAAAACTGGACAAAAAAGTTGAGATTAGAGGATTGTGTTACATGGCCGTTACTGGAATTGGTTGTAAGTGTAAGCATGTCCACACAACAGGAACAAGAAAAATGACACAAGCGATGATCTGTAGAGCTCTTCTTCACAACAAATGGTGTCATGGTCATAGAGACAAGGATGGAGGGTGCCAAGGCTAGGCAATTTCAGAGTCAGTCGGAGAATGTGAAGCGGTTGCTCTTTGCCCGTTGTGTGGAAAGTAAATTTTCATGAGTTGCCACATGGTTGACATAATCATAATAAAGATAAATAATAATAATAATAATAATAATAATAATAATAATAATAATAATAATAATAATAATAATAATAATAATAATAATAAATTAATAATAATACTAGTAGTAGTAGTAGTAGTAGTACAAAGTGAAAATTGGTACGGTCTGGTAAGTCTTCCAGTGAGGGGATCAAGGGAACGAATCAGGTGTCCAAGCAACAAGAGGTGCTGAAGAAACGCGTCTGCATGAGAGATACCTTGTGTACCACGCTAATATTCATGGAGAAAGAAAAAAAACTGTCAAGGAAAGAAGATGTGAAGTGTCCACATGGGGAATCTTGTAGACCCCCACATGGAGTGATGGAAAGATGAAGAGCAAATCAAGGTGTTATCATTTAATCAGCCAAACTTTTCCATAGCCGTAAGCAAAAAAACAATAACAGCAAAACAACCAAGAACTGTTGTAACAAATGATAGACCATTGTCATAACTCATTCACTCTGTGATGAATTCGACTTTAAAGTCAACAGTCAGCGTCCACTGGTTTGTGGTTGGTGCATGTAAGGGATAGGGATACGACAACTTTAACCCCCCCCCCCTCCACCCTCCCCTAAAGAAAAAACCCCAAAACAAACAATAACAACAAATAAAATTAAAAAAAAAAACAACAAAAAACAAAAGAAACCCTGAACAAAACAAATCAAAATCCAATCCCTCACTAAATATGTCTTGCCAACTGTTTAATATTTCAAGAAAATACCATTTAATTCATTTCAACTTCTAGTGGGATATGTGGTGAACAAATATCACATTCTCCTGTCAAAATCACAGCCGGCACCAATTTTGTAATAAAGCAGTTTGCTGTTTATTCCTCTTCCTCCCCTCCCATCGCCACTATTTCTTAGCTTTTTAAATATTAACTCAAAATAGAAATAGTAATAGAAGTATTATCAGTGAAAGGTATTTCAAAGAATTTTACCTGTAGGATGTAAATACCAATAATGCATTTTTTCATACAAACTTAGTTTTCTTTGCCCTTGGAAGAAAGAAATTTATTGTTTCTAGAAATGATAAACAACTTTAAAATTGTTATCTTTTATGAAACGATTGAAACAAAGGAATGCTCTGTAACATGTGTAAAAAGTAAAACTTGAATTACAATGCATTCAGCCTTTTGATGTTCGCTTAACTGAAGACAGCGGCTGAGACATAAATTTACAAGGCATTGTCTTATGTCTTGCACACTTGATTGAATGCAGTGAGAATATTTGTTTGACTCTTTCTCAAGAAGCAAAGTCACAGCTTGGAAGACAGGGCTTAAATGCACCAATCAAAGTATTATTGGATAAACGTGTTGGAAACAAATCCTTTGGAATTTCCAAAAACTTGTGAGCTTATGAAAGAAAAAAAATGTACAAAAAATCAAAAATACTAGAGTTGGGTACAAATAAAATACTGGCCATCACCATTAAGGTACTCCATCTTGCATTAACTCTTTGACTACATTAATTCTTGGATGACCTTGAGTATGATTTCACTCTTTAACTACAATTTGCCTATATACATTTATGAACAAGTGGTGTCGGTGGCTCAGCGATGAGCACAAATCCACAATGAGTCGAGTCAAGCAGCGTTGACCATGGCCACTGTTCCGATGGGTGACCGTTTGAATGGTCTGCTAAAAAAACCCACTGTTCATTGGCGTTTAGCCCTTTAACAAGGTTATTTACACTAATTACCTATTTGCGGCGCTGTTCTACTCTGTGGCTGATCCTCCAATAAAAAATGTTCATCCTGATATATGGGCAAACTGGAGCCCAAGAGTGAAAACATGCTCATGCCTATTTATATAGGCTTTAAGTGGTCAAAGAGTTAAAATTACTCAATCTTTTTAGAAAGCACACCAGTGTGTGAATACTCCTTTTCACACACACACACACACACGCACACACACATGAGAGAAGCTGAATGAACCAAAAACAAGCCAACCTATTTTAATGGTAAAAGCAAACGGGATAGTATGAATCATCCTATTTTGACAAATCTACATCTATTATCTATATTTCATCAACCGGAAGGAAAAGCCATCAAACGCAAATCAAAAGCCATCAACCGCAAATCAAAACAAACAAAACCATAAAAATGCCAAAGTATGAGAGCCCTTGAAACAATTTTTAATAGAGGCAAAAATCAAAAGTACAAAATCAGACACACCCACACTGGAATCCACTTAAGAAAAACTCACTTAAAACAAACTTTCAGTTAAAATAAACAATTCTTTTGGTTCTGTATTTTTCCTTTCTTCAATTATGGAAATTGCTTGATAAAATAAACCACCCCATCATGGCCTACGGATAAGCTATATCTACCAATTTTTGTCAGACCAGTGGACATTTGTGTCAATTGCAAAGATGGACTCGGACTGGGTCTTTATGGAGCACCCCAACTTTGAGGGTTTCCAAAAGATATAACCATGCAGGTTCTAGATGCCGCACACCGTTTAATTTGCCCATATTATATCTATGGGGATAAGCACTAATGGGCTGAATAGAAGTCAAGGGGTTAAATCATGCTCGTGCCGACACATGTCCATACTCATTCCAATATATATATTATATATGGGAGTGACGTACTCAAAGAGTTAAAGATGCTCAATAAAATAACCCCTCATAGCTTAGCTGGCGTTTGCATGTACAGAGGTGCAATGATAGCATTGCCCTACCATTAACATGAACCTGGGACAAAACCAATTTGTTTATTTCGAGAGAGTTGGTCTTGAGCGGTTTCCACTGTACATGATACATTAACATATCATAAATTATAAATTTATTTTTTCACACATTAATGAGGATTATTCAATTCATGCGAAACACTCCAAAAATGTAATAGTAATAATAGTGAGGTAACGTGATATCTCCAAACATATACAGATATCAATATTTGTCAACAAAATGCATGCAGACCACAATGTGAGGATCAACATGCCAAAGTATGTCTGTACGTCTTCATGTCATCTAATTGATACAAGTATTACTGTAATGTCTGTATGTCTTCATGTCATCTAATTGATACAAGTATTACTGTAATGTCTGTACGTCTTAATGTCATCTAATTGATACTAGTATTACTGTAATGTCTGTACGTCTTCATGTCATCTAATTGATACTAGTATTACTGTAATGTCTGTATGTCTTCATGTCATCTAATTGATACTAGTATTACTATAATGTCTGTATGTCTTCATGTCATCTAATTGATACTAGTATTACTGTAATGTCTGTATGTCTTCATGTCATCTAATTGATACAAGTACAAGTATTACTGTAATGTCTGTACGTCTTCATGTCATCTTATTGATACAAGTACAAGTATTACTATAATGTCTGTACGTCTTCATGTCATCTAATTGATACAAGTACAAGTATTACTATAATGTCTGTATGTCTTCATGTCATCTAATTGATACTAGTATTACTATATTACTGGGCTGTTTGAATAATGCTGACCTGGGCTTCCACTTGCCAACGTTTTGTAGAATGTAAATGTGGAAAGGTGAAAATGCGACAACTTGTATCGGAAAATAAACTTAAAATGATCTTCATTTATGTTTTCTGTTTTTCTCCCGTCTTCGCACCTCATACCCAAGTATGACGAGGAATGTTAAAGTCTAGTTACAGATCTGAATGACTGACATATGACATGGAAATTCAATGCAACAAGTGCATTCAATACTGGGGAAAGGTAGTGTCCGTCTTTCATCGTCAGACAAAATGTGTATTATACAATTGGTGAAAGTCTTACGGTTACAAAGATAGGAAAAGTAGGGTTGTATCTTTTAACAAAAACATTCTAGGATGACATTTTGTTGGATGGAACACAAGACAATCTCAAATCTCACTCATAACAAATAAATAGCATGCAAATGACGTGAGCTTAGTTAGGCACGCAGACACAGATAGACACTCCGTTCCACAGACTGTCATTGAAAAAGAAGGGTAGATACAATTTTAATACCTCCCCACAAAAACAGTCAAAAACCCAAACAAAAAACAATAACAAAACAATACAGTACATCAAAACAAATAAAAGAACGCGAAAATCTACAAAATAATACACCGTTGATAAACTACTATGTCAATCTCACGCAAAAAAAGAGGGTGGGTGGTGGTGGGGGGTTCAAAACCATTCATCAAGATGGAAGCTTCCGACAATAAAAACACAGACATATAATATTTAACCATATATTTATATATATATATATATATATATTTTTATATGTATATATCATTACTTTTGTGTATTCTCCATTTCTGAAGGTAGGCCTGCTACTAGCAGAGACACACAGACAAGATAGGTCCATCTTATATATGTGTGTTCACAAGACCTTGGATCGTAAAGAGAGAACAGATCTTCCCTCCTCCCTCCCCTCCTTCTGTCCTCCCTTCCTCCCTCCCTCCCTCCCTCCCTTCCTTCCTCCCTTTCAGTGTAAAAAAAGTTTGAGAGGCATGTGATGTAAAACATTTGCTAAAAAACACAAGTAAAACAAAAACAAAGTCAGCTACAAAGAGATAACAAATTTTACAAAAACCAATAAAATAGAAGAACCTGGGTTTTTTAAATTTTTGATACTATGTTGATATTTGCACTAGCATTGAACTGAAAAGAAACATACGGTAAAAAACAAACAACAAAAATCAAAAGCAAACAAAACAAAACCAAGAACAATAAAAAAACAAACAAACAATCTTTCAACAAATCAATAACTAACATGAAAAATACACATGGAGCATATAACAGATGCTCTAAATGGAAGAAAACTTTGAAACTTTGAACATTTTAAAACAAGTAATATAATTGGGGCGGAAAGGGGGGGGGGGGGGGGGAAAACAAACAAAAAAAAAGAAGAAAGAATGAATGTACAATTGGGAACAAATAACAAGGGCAATAACAATAATAATAATGTCATAGGGTCGCAGAATCATAAGGTCATGGGGTCATATTGCTTGTGGCACGATGGGTCAAGGAGTATGACCAGCTCATGTTGTGGTCATGTTATCTACAAGTTGTGGCTTTTACACTTGATACAGAACATAGCTATTTTCATGTCAAAGGCCCTAGCACAAACACAGTGCTTCCCCCTACAGCTGGATTGTTAGTCCTTCATGGTCATCCGTATGATGAGTAAGTAACGACAGCTACTTGCACACACGTTGCAAAGATAATCAATAAATAGAATGGAACTGAAGCGACCAGATGTCGATGACAATAGCAAGGTAAATATATTACGATGCCAATTGTGGAGAGAAAACCCAGCAAGAATCGACACCACGCTGTCTTAGTCAGCTATCCAAACAAAAACGAATGAACAACACAAGTCAGGCAGACGGGCTGCAGATGAGACAGGGAGAAGAATACAGGTACTCCCATATCACACTTTATTTCTCTTCTTTTTTTTTAATGACAGCACATGGCCATAGATACAGCAGCTCATACCCTGTTCAATCCTCAGAAATTTTGGCAATCTTGACCAGTATCACATGGCTAAGTTTGAATTCCATCAAACTGCGGTAGACAAATGAATATATACCATTATAAAAACAAGAAAAAAAACAACAACTCACTTAATCTAAAAATGGCAAAGGTTTTGAAAAGAAAAACCAAAAAGCAACTGAAATTCTTCATTAAGAAAAGAAATATAAATCTTCATGACAGGACACAAATTTGTCAAGAGGGTGAATTTTTCATTTAAAATTCACAAAAAAAAAAACAGCAAAGAGAGAGAGAAACCTGGTCAAAGCAGTATATGCAATGGAACCCACAAGGAGCAAGCAGATGTAATCTCAGCAGGAAACAGCTTTTTTGTATAATATTCATCTGTCAGTGTCACTGTTCTTTCAATAAAACAACATGAGACCTACATCATTTCAATCATCAAAGGGCTAAAGGAGAACAGAAGTCCATATGACAAAAATATCTCTTGTCTGCTTTATGTGTGCAGTGATTTATTGTTTGAAATTGCAACCTCTATACATGTTTTAGTCAAGGGCACATTTTTCATGATACAACCATTACCAGCAGGTGGCAACAAAAACAAAAACCTGAAAACTTTACCAGCAAAACTTGCAACATAAAATTCATTGCAACTTACGGAAGTGGCTGAAAGAAAAAAAAAAAAAAAGTCATACTGGAAATTCAAAGACTATTAAATATTGCATGAATTTCTGTGATATGTTCCTTTCATAAAAAGTTGCATCTGTCAATGAGCATGCTTTAGACATCAGGCCATTACATAATACCAAATCATAAACAAGACATTGATTCTTTCACTACTTAAAGTTCATACATCAGCATGAGCACCATTTAACTCTTTGACCCCAATCTGCCCATACATCATCGGGACGAGCATGCCCACATATTTGGGGCAAAAGTTAAATCGTGCTTATGCAGATGTATCAGCTTCACGTAGCGGTAGTCAAAGTCAAAGAGCTTTATCAACAAAGACCATGAAAGATCCCTCAAACAAAACATTAAACATTAGAGATGATAACCCATGAAAAAACAAAATTGGTAAAAATACAGCACAAACTGGGGAGAAAAATCACTGGTATTGGAATCACAAACGTCCTGAAGGAAAAGATAAACTAAAGAAAGATCAGGCAAATAAAACACCAAAGCAGATTGGGAAAATCAATATTTATCTTTGGAGTATAATCCATATATTTTATCATCAACCTTAATGCATTTGCAAAACAGAAATGAACAAGCAGTATGAAACAAGTGAAAGAATTGTATAGGGTAAGAGAACTAACACATTGTCATCATATATACTTGGAAGGCTGCACTAGCATCTCACTGGAAGGTAAAAAAGAATTCCATCTTTCAGCAATGTGTCATTTTTAATGACTAGACTTAAATTACATGGAGCAATATGATTCAGTTCAATTAAAATCCTTGTCAAAATAGTAAAAAAAAAAACAAAACCAAAAAACAAAAACCAACCCACCCCCCAAAAAAACAAACCTAATTACATTTTAGATGTAAAGTAGTAAAATACAGTGAAATCCACATATCATACCGGCATTGATGTTACTTCAAGAAAACGACAGGAAAAAGAAATACAGTTGATGATGTCCCTAGTCAAATATTTGAAAATCTTGGTCTCAAAACCCTCCATCATGCTCAGCTCATTTCCTCATCAGGTGACAACCATTGATTCTAAAACTGGCATGAGTTGACAAGCCTGCTAAGGCTGATCATCTCAACCTGTGGAACCAGCAAGGGACTGTTATGGTAAGAGGAAGGGCTTCCACATTAAAAAAAAAAAAGAAAAAAAAAGAAGATTTTTGATCTGCACTTCAGTGTGTGGGAAATAGAAACCTTATTTGAAGGAGGTTTTTGGAACAGTGTGTATATGAGCAGAAGCTAAATATACAGCGCCATATGAGGAGTAGACTGTATCTTCAATTCACCAATGTCAACACTTAACAGTAGTTTGAGAACATCCATTCAACTCTCGATCACCAAATAGAAAAAACCTCAAAACCAGTAGCGTTAATTTCCTTCATGCTAAATGTTCTTTGAAAAAAAAAAACCTGACCTGAAAAAAAAAAAAAAAAGGCATTAAGAATAAATCAGAGACGACATTTGAAATGTTTACAGTAGTCATGACATTGTGATTTAGCTACCATCCTAATATTGTGAAATGAAAATCAACGACATGTAGACATTTTTATAAGATGACTATGGCAGAGGAAATTGAGGAACAGAACAAATGGCCATGTTTTTTGTAGAGGGAAAGAGGAAGGCAGGGAAAACAAGGGAAAGAGGGAGGGAGGGAGAGGCAGACAAAGACAAGAGAGACAAAACATAGGTAGACAGACAAAAAGAGACTGGAGCTTGTCTATCTGAGTACTGAGGAATCAGCGCTTAGAACAAGTTGCATACCAGCTGGTATCATGCAATTCATCTAAAAAAATTTTAAAAATTAATAAAGATGTGGAAACTTTCGTGACGACCTATCAGCTGAGTCAGGGCAATTTTCCATTGAGGCAATTTTTGAAAATAGAGAAAGAGAATAATAGTCCTAGATTCCTGTGATGAAAAAGGTTAAACATAAACGGTACTTTCCTATTAAAAACAGAAGAAGGAAGACGCAAGAAGGAGAAAAAGAACAAGAAGAGGAAGAAGACAAAGGTGATGATGACATTGCTAAATGCATGACAAAAGATGGATTATCATAATAAAGATGAAAACAACTACCAAAGGTGACAAACTTGAAATCATGCAAGCAGAGGAAATCCAAGGTGTAACGCATGCTAATCTTTAACACAACTAACCAGAACAAGTTTGATTTGCATAAATTATCTTATATCAGTGTTTCATGCAAATACGGAAAAAGAAATGAATATGGGAAGAAGAAAAACTACTCCACTGTCCGTCATATCCAGGTTTGCTCTCCGAACACAATGTGCAAACTTATGACATACTATGTTGGGTCATGGGAGTCACAGACTGTAGGTAACAAGATGACTCCACCATTGCATCCCTGGCATACCAAACCTTGTTAATATTACTGGCGTCACTTAATTTACACCATCTGCAAGCTGGCATATGTTGTCTAGCCCTTATCAAGAAAGTGGTAAATCACTTGATAATAGACTAAAGTTACGTGAAAGAAGACAACATACACACTTTACGTACACAAGTGAAAGAGAAAAGTGTACGTTCTCATTTAATAAACGCAATGGGCCAGTTCCCCTCTAGAACAACAAGGCATTCAAATGTTGTTCATGGTTGAAACATCAATAGTGACGCAGTATCTTCCCAATTTCAAAGGCTAAAATCAGTGATGAGTAAGCCACAGTTTGAATTTCCAGCATTTTGAGATGTGACTCACACACGCATGCACACGCATACACACACCATGGGTATGGGTGAAGGTCATTCAGGACCACAACATTGATGAGATAAGGCAAGCTACCTACCGGGCAATGGTACCTGACAGCTCACATACATATACATACTCGCACACACACACACCCATGGGGTAATTTTATTGGAAAGTTGAAGAGAAAGACTTGCATACCAAGCGCTGACAGTGGTGTATCTGACAAGTCCATTCATAAAACTCAATTCATTTCGTCTCATAGCTAACAGATGATCAGAGAGTTAAGTCACCAGTAACAGTCACAATCGATACATAATAGTACATTGTTGTCATAAATTGATACAAGGATGATGGAAAGTGCTTTTCATTTTCCATGTTCATAAGATAACACTTGAAAGCAAATCAAAGGTGTCGAGTTTATTATTGAAGCAGTGTTAGTGTTAGACTTGTAGGGGAAGAGTTCTTTTGTCAACTCGCCCGCCCTCTCTCTCTCTCTCTCCATTGACTTTATAAAGTGTATCATGACATGAGATGAGATAGGTGTTTGACAGGGATGGATCAAGGCATATCCACACGGATAAATTACTAGCAACACAATATAAATATGTATAAAAAAAAACAAACAAGAAAAATCACATAAGATTTCAATCCCAGCAGTAGTCATAAAAAACTATGAATGTATACTTTTGCTTTTTTGCCTGTCTCCATAGCCTGAAAGACAAATGTACTACCAAGCAGAAAGATAAATTATTAAGGAAAAAAACAAAAAGCAAAAAAAAAAACAAACTTCAGGATATCAGAATGGGTAGCCATGTTGGACATTTGATTTATAGACTACTTTTATCCATGTATTGGCAAACGCATCTCGTCAATTGTAATGAGGACCTGAACAGTCCAATCTGGCAAAACAAACAGCCACTTTCTGGCAATGTGTAAGGATCAAGCTTTCAAGTCTGTCTCTCCCAAGTGTTGCGCTGGACCAAATGGTCAAAGAGTCAACTGTTCATTTCATTTCACTCCAAAGTAACAATGATATGATTTGATGGCTTTCATCAATGTATCAAAACATTACATAATTTATTTGGGCTTTGTTTTGTTTTGTTTTGTTTTGTTTTATGATCAGTAACCACTCTGTCAAACAGACTGATGTGTAATGTGCACAATATAGGGCTTGATGAAAAAGCTACAGGTCAATTCATAGCCTCTGATTGTTTCACATCCTGGGACACATTTACCAAGCTAGTTTTAGAATGCATTCCACTCACACCCATCAAAATGCCTCCATCTTCTTGCACTATCGAGTTAGCAGTGATCCATGGGAAACTATACTCAAGTAGAGAGAATCTCACTTGAATAAATTTTAAAAAAATGTTCTTTCTTCACTGAACACCACGCTTCTAAAACAGCTGTAAAAATAAAGTGTGATGAATTTCATCATAAACTTCAGTGAATGTTTGTACCCACAGCAAAAGAGGCCAACAGTTGTTTTTCAGACATAAAATCCTGTCCTCAACCACAGCAAACTGAGTCAAACTCAAATTTAACTGCCCATCTTAGCAGGAAAAAAACCCTGCCCATCCCTTTACACACACACACACACACATACACACACGCACGCACACACACACACGCACCAAAAAAATCTAAACCTTGCTCACGCCTTACACTGCAGCTAAGTACAAGCAGAGAACCCACAACTCCGCAAACTTAAACAAACCTTCAAGGTGGTTCTCCATGCACACCACACACATGAATAAATTGCTAAACAGATAAGCAAATTTGCAAACCGCACTCTCTTTCTCTCTCTCTTTCTCGTTGCTCATTCCAGTGGCCAGAATCATTTGAACTCCAACCCCGTGTGATAGTCTGGAAGGTGTGGAGCTGGACCCGCTCGGCTGGGCCGGGAGCATCGGCGAACCAGGTCATCGTAGGAGCCGCCATGCAGGAAGCAGACCAATACCACTGTCATGTTGTCGCAACCAAGTCCCCCAGCACAGCAGTCCGGTGCCAGGCACCGGGTCATAAGCTCCTCACATATCTGGGTGGGGGGGAAAAAAACGAACCGCTAGACACTTTGGCATAACACAATCTCCACACGTTTTTACCACCATGAAAGAAATAATACGAATTCCACACACAAGATATAAAACACAGACCATGAAAACGAGCAAAAAAAGCCAAAGAAAATTAAATCAGAAGCAACAGAAATGTGGATACAGGAAAGTGCTGAAAAGACCATGACTAACACCAAGTGTTTCAAATTGTGGATGACTGCGGATATGCCAACAAGATTGGATTGGTCTTTCTGTGCTCCTCAGATTTCTTTTCATAAAGTATTTCATTCTCTCCTTAGAATTTCTTCACTTGAGGTCCTGGCTAATGGGAGGCCAAGCAGGGAAGGAAGCTTGATTGATTGATTGATTGCTTTACACCCTGTCAACCACTTGGGTCATTGATTGATTGATTGCTTTACACCTCGTCAACCACTTTGGTCATTGAACGATTGATTGCTTTACACCCCGTCAACCACTTGGGTCATTGACTGATTGATTGCTTTACACCCGTCAACCACTTGGGTTATTGATTGATTGATTGATTGCTTTACACCCTGTCAACCACTTGGGTCATTGATTGATTGATTGCTTTACACCCCGTCAACCACTTGGGTCATTGATTGATTGATTGCTTTACACCCCACTTGGGTCATTGATTGATTGATTGCTTTACACCCCGTCAAACACTTGGGTCATTGATTGATTGATTGCTTTACACCCCATTTGGGTCATTGATTGATTGATTGCTTTACACCCTGTTAACCATTTGGGTCATTGATTGATTGATTGCTTTACACCCCGTTAACCACTTGGGTCCTTGATTGATTGATTATTTTACACCCCGTCAACCACTTGGGTCATTGATTGATTGATTGCTTTACACCCCGTTCACCACTTGGGTCATTGATTGATTGATTGCTTTACACTCCGTTCACCACTTGGGTCATTGATTGATTGATTGCTTTGCACCCCGTTCACCACTTGGGTCATTGATTGATTGATTGCTTTGCACCTATTCGTAATACAATTCACATGAATTGGGGGATAGCCACCAAATTTGGACTCCAGGTCGGTCTTCATCAAACTGATCAATCCCTCCCTGAATCCCATAAGCCTCCCCTCCTCCACAGCCACCTCAACATCCCATCTGTAATGTTGCAGTAAAATCAGCAACATTTCCAATCTGATGCAAAGCTCTTCTATAGAATTACTGCATTAATGTTGCACCACGGGGAAAGGCTATTTTGTCATAGGATGGACTAGAAAGCGGCACAGAGTGCTGAATGCCCCGCAGTGCCAAGAGATATGTGTAAAGAAAGAAAAGGAAAGAGGAGATTGACAAAATAAAGTTCAGAAATAAGAAACCATTGAGAACATGCTCAACGTATTCTACCACTGTCCTACTTTTCCCACGTCTCTGTCTCGCCATGTCATCCGCAATATTCCTCTTTCGCTCCTTCTTTCTCTCTCTCTCTCTCTCTCTCTCTCTCTCTCTCTCTCTCTCTCTCTCTCTCTCTCTCTCTCTCTCTCTCT
>JBCHJU010027655.1:0-11870 GCA_039654505.1 Plocamopherus imperialis | reverse complement strand
ACACACCCACTGACATACACGCAACCCGTTGAACTCGTGACGGGCCCGGCGGCAACGTCGCAGGCAGCGGTCGGTGGGTTGGCTAGCCCACTGGGGCATTCCCGCAGGTAGCGAAAGTATGCCAACGGTCAGGAATTGCTGGCGAGCGGCACAAACGCAGAAAAGCGATTAACAACAATTTTTTCAATCATAAAATCTCGCTTATTACTATAGTTAGACCCATGATTTATAAGGTGAATAGCTGACAAAATAATGTCTTAAATCAAATTGCATTATTTTAAATGCATTTATATCCCTTTTTTTCTTCTAATTTTCAAGCATACCCCCTACAGCCCTTTACCCAAATACACGTTATGAAAAACTGATTGAAGCATTTGGAGGAAAAGGATATTTCGTTCAGACTGTTGCCGATTTAAAACAAGCCTTGGCAGAAGCCATGAAGGACACAAAGCACTCATCGATCATTAATGTCATGATAAATCCAATGTCCCGAAGGAAAACTCAAGTAAGCATTGAATCTTAGTAAAAGTTGCACCTGCAGAAGGAGTTTTTCGAAATCTCATATCTGACACAGGAATAATGTTGAGCGAAAAGAAGTTTCACAAATTTTGAGTTAATTCTGAGTTGATGATAAAGTCTCAACAGACAATCAGAGTTTTAGTTTCTTTCTTTTAATCTTTGCTGTAATATACATTATATCAAAACTTGAATTTATACAAGATCAGCGGAGGTCAACTTTTGGCCATCAGTTTTGCCATGCCATAGCTCTAAATGCTGTTTTTGCAGCCGAATGTTTAATGATTAAGTTTCATATATTCAATCGATCAATAGATTTTTTTATTGAGATTAAAACCCCAGATGCTTAATTCAACATTTAAGACATAAGTTTAGAAATTGGATTGAAATTTTCACTTCGATAACATTCAGTGAAGGGGAGAAAAGAACAAGAGAAAGAAAACCAAAATAACTTTCGGAACTGAAAATTCATCTTCAAGAACAATCATTTTGATTTATGGTCACCAGTACCGGCATGTAAAGGAAAAACAATGAGAGAAACCCCAGTTGCGGTTTATGAATATTTCTCTTTGAAAAAAAGTACCTCACTAAGATGGTCAATATATTTGAAAGTTCCTATTTAAAAATTGTCTTTGTTTGACATAATAGAAAAAGGCAAATCAGATAGTTTTTCTTTTTTAAATGTTTATATCAATTTATTGCCTTTTCTACTAAAAATCTGTGCCATATCAAATGAGCGACAAACAGTCTGCTTATTGAAATTTAATTTAAATGCATGTAGGCCTATTGTTAAAATATATTTATGTGCCTTAATGTCATAGATTTATATAAACAGACATGTATACATTTTTATATGTATACACATTTGTTCCCGAGATTTTTACACAATGGCACAACTAAAATGAGTGGATTTAAATGTTGTTTCCTTTCATGTATCTTTTAGTATACTGCCTTTTTATTTTAAGAATATATTATGATGTGCCATAACATGCAATAAAAACATAATATATCTGATATTTATATTACCCTTTGTGCCTTACCTGTCTATCAATTTATACAAACAGACTGACATAGAATCTTTATTTAAATGCTCTTCTGTTTTAGAGATTTTTAAAATCCAATCTAGCCTGATTATGAATGCTATTGAGATTTTATTTATTATGTTTATTTTTGTTGTTTTTGTTATTATTATTATAATCGTTGGTTTACTTTTTAATGGGATGTTTTGTCCAGACTACATATGTGGAGATGCGGAATTGTCACTGAACTTTTTCGAGATACAGGGTTAAAAGAGTGATTTATTCAAAGCTGTTTATTTCGGGATTTTTTTTTTTCTGTCTAGGATTATTTATCTTTCACCCATGAAAATATCAAACATTCCAGAAATCTACTTTATTTATAATTTTATGGTTTTCAATGACTTGTTCAAATTCTAATTGAATATTTTGAAGTTGGCATAGCTGCCTCCCAAAACGATCTCTAACTTAGACTGTATGGATCTAGTCGATCTACATCTGGATGTAGTTGTTAATTGTCCGTAATCAATCTTTAGGTTTAGACATTGGATGGATCTTGTCCCATAGATCCTTGAAATGCAGTCTTTAACTCCAGACCCAAAACAAATCAATTAGATCTAGATCTCGATTTCAGATTTAGATTTAGATCTAGATCTTAGTTTTGGACTTGATCTAGATCTCAACTTTAGCTCTTAACTGTATTGAAACCCGTGAGAAACTTCTACCAAAGAAAGCAAGAGTAAGAAGAAAAAAATCAATGTCTGAACCTGCATTCTGATAGGTAAAATGTACACCTAAGATGAGTTACAGTGTACTCCACTGAACACCACCTGGGTTACCTTGACACTCCGGATACGGTGACCATTTTTTTGAGTCCTGACCAACTTTCCTCTTATTCTTTGTTAGAAAACCTCGGTTAAGATGACGTGCTAACTTCGCTTACCACGACCAAATTCTTAGAGCACATAGCTTTTTTTCGCCCGATTTTTTAGACTTTCGATGCTATCTGAGGCACTAAAACTGATACCATGCAGCAACACTATATATTTATAGGCCTAGACCTAGTATAAAGCCGTGATTTAGACTCATACAATGTGCATATGATTGGAAAGTAGGAGGGAAGAAGGGAGGAGGTTCAGATCTGACAGGGGGAGAGTTAAAGGATGGGCCTTCCAAACGATCTGTGAAAACGCAGCGGGTGACAAGGCAAGCATACAATTTGTAACCTTCAGTTAGACTAAGCCCACATTACAGTACAACACTGTACCAGGCTTACACACAATCAAAGCTCAAAACTAAAACACACACTATCGCATTGCTAAGCCTAATGAGATCAATCGGAAGCAAACCTAAAGCTGACCCAAAATTCGAATGAATGTCTCATTCACGCGTTTAGGCTAAAGTTCTGTCCCGTTTATATCAAGTACAGTTTGAGTAGAGCGGCACTGGAGGGTGATGGGCGTTTCTATCAATCCTACAGGGGTGCGACGAAAGATAACATGGAGGTGTGAAGACTTGGCATGATGATGATGATAGTAGGCCTATTGATAGTCTGTGGATCTGAGAGGGTGAGCTGGTAATAACATGTCGTGGACAATCTTCAATTACAATAACTACCGGTACCGGTACAGTTGATCCACACTAAATTAGCCTCATACATGTATTGGCACATTGCTAATGGACGCCAATCAACAGCCGACAGACAATTTGAATGATTATATTATGCCGCTCAGGCATTTGTCCTTATTCAGCTTTTGCTACTACTTCTATGCAGTAAAATATTCACATCTTTTCCTTACCGTACCGATAAAACTGTTTTCTTATGCATTGGTCATGCATTTTGTATCACAAACAGTCATTATGTCTAACTCTGCTTAACGTGACATCCACTTAGTACGACCATTTTTCCATGGTCCCAACGATGTCATGCTAACCGGAGTGCACTGTACATCTCAGACTTTGAGAATCATTGTAAAATTTTGGCTCCATACATAAGCAATGACCTATACTCAATAAATGTGTTGTGAGTTGTAGTAGTAGTATAGTTAAGGGATAGATTATAAATGTGAGCTTTAATTTCCATTTCTACTATTCAACCAACACATTGGCAGGTCACATTAGATACTTTCATTGAGCTGTGATTAAAATTTGTCTTCGAGCAGTTGATTGTAAAGATTCTTGAAAGATCTTTATGAAATAATCAATACATAAGCCAAAAAGAATAGACCTTATCCTAGATTCTATTTACCTTAAAGAGTGAAGCAGAAACTACTTTCATACACAAACACACACACACACATACACACACACCATACACACACACACTCACACACACACACACACATACACACACAGAATTCCAGTGGTGTTGATTCACAAGCATATTATTTAAAACTACATTGATGTCCATTTATATTTTCGAAACAGGATCTTGAATTTCACATACACAACAAAAAGCTTGCATTTATCAACAGTTCTGTAAACTGAAGGAACAAAAGTTATAGGTTGTACCTTACCTGCAATGGCCAGAAGCATTTTGCGCCTTGCTCCAAAAGTTGAAATGCCTAGTTCTTTCAGATCATGGTCAGAGAGAGTCAGGAAAGTGGCTAGATCAATCTGAAACATTTTTATAAGGAAAAACAAAAAGAAGGAAAATATAAAAGTCAATAAAATTCATCTGAACAATACATATATATTTACAAGGAGTGCTGTGTAAAAAGACAGTGAAGTCCCTTACACAAAACTAACATTCTTATGAAACAAAATTTAATGTAAATCATGCAATATATATAAAACAATTTCAGTATTCAAGCTATGGTTCAATATACAATATAATCTGTTTTCTTATGAAGTATTTGTGTGTCAATACCCAATAACAGAAAAATGATAATCATTTGGAAAAAAATAAACAAAGTGACTGATAACTTTTTAAAAAACTGGTCAAAAAGGAAATTAAATCCGAAACAAAAAATTTTGACAGAGATTATCTCATTTCAAAGACACAAAATCTGCTAACCTCCTGCTGCTGGAATAAGTCTGTGTATTTGCCCAAGCCGAGGGCACTAAACAACTCGGCCAGATCCGTCTTCGTGGTCCATACGCTTTTATTGGGGGGAAGACTGGCACTATCCACATGATTGCTATGGCTCAAGCCGAATTGAACTGAAACACAGGAAAACAAATTTTTAAAGTTCATTCTCTCTTCCTTCATCTTTTCTAAATGTAAACTAAAGAACACTTGTCATTCTTCTATATTTGTCTTATCTCCTTCATAAAATATGGGCTGACGCGAAACTGTTGAAGCTTCTGCCTTTGATCAAATTCACCTGTACTAATTTTTCCAGTCCCATGCCTTAGTAATTGCTTCTAGGGCACACTTGATAGAGAAAAGCAGTCAGAATGGAAATTTTAAAAAGTTTTTAACGTTAACAAAGCAAGCTCACATTAAGTAAACCTAAAAAAAAAAAATTCTATTTACTTTTCTTTCTTGGACTCGGATATTCCCCAGGAGCTTTATTCAAAGGCCGGGCCATTGGCGCTGGACTTCTGTCGGGACAAGCCTCCTCAGTCCACAGATCCTGGTCGATGCTCAAGTCTATTTCAGGACGGTCAGGCTGGGCAATCGTACAAGGAAAGGAGAAATTGATGAGCTGTTGTTGTCGAGCGATACATTTCCATCAAACATTTTAAAAGGGGGTTATCTGATTATCAATTGAATTTCAAACCCTTTAAGTCAAATTCTGAGTACAATCAGACATAATTGGGGACAGGAGAGGTAAGAATAAAAGAAGCTATAGAGGGGGAAGACATAACCACACAACAACTTTTGAGGATTATCCATGAAAATGAAACAAAGGGATAGATAAAAAAAAAAAAAAAAAGAAAAGTACATTATACTTGTCATGCAATGTACAAAAATAAAATGAAATCTACACAAACCACAAGAAAAGTGTTTTATTTCAAACTCTGAAAATTTTCTATGAAATAAAATGGAAGTCAATTGAATGATTTATCTAGAAAACAAAGCAACAGAAAAAAACCCCCAAAGATATCAATTTGAGTGACTTACCTCATAGCCCATGGTAATATCATTATCAAAGCAGCGGGCACTGATTCCCATCTGGCCCAGCTTGTCCCTAATGGCCGACTCTGGCATGGACTTGGAGAAACCCATACCCGCCCAGATGTCGGTGGGAATACGAGATTCGCCCTCTGGTTTCTTCTGCATGGCTATAAGGAGGAATATTTTTTTATTAAATTATGAGAAAATCTGAAAATCATTCATTTACAGGGCTGAATTTTTTAGGTCATGGAATAAAAGGGAATGCTGTAGGTAAATTAAACATTCGGCTGTCTCAGAAAGTAATTGATACTTTCAATTTATTATTTAAATTATTATCTTATCCCAGTTTTCATGGGCAAGATTTCATGACCTGTTTCATTTAACATGCAAGAGCCATCTAAATGCAGTGATAAAAAGTCAAAATATGAACAGTCCACACATCCTAGCCTCACATACACTCAGAGATATTCTGCATGATAAATGAATATGATTTATGTGTGCTTTCTTCATTGTCCTTCATGACTTTTTAGGGTTCAGTGTTAGCTGATGGATTTGTTTGGGTCTTTTCATTACAATTTCTTTCTTTTACTTTTTTATCCCTTCTTTTTTGAGATAGACATGTTACCATCTACAGTGCTCTTTTCCAGAAGTGTTCTACATCTACCTACAATCCTCCAAACTTCAAACATACCACTTAACCTTTCATTTCCATCTTATTAGTATTTCTTCTTCTTTTTTCTTTTTTCTTTTTTCAAAGACAATTTAAACATTTAAAAAATAATGATTATAATCATTTAAGTAAAGAAATAAAAAAGAATCAGACATTTCAGAGAGGATAATATACCTTTCATGGCTAGCAGCTTTTTCTGTTCATAATCAAAGGCAAACTGCAAGGGAGATGAGAAGATGGAGGAGGTTGAGTTCTTCCTCTCCATGCTTAGACCAAGCTTCTCCGTCACACAGGGATCAGGGGGACTAGGCGGGTTGCTGGATGCTGTGCCATTCCTGGACAAAGACAAGATTGAAATTTAATTCACGTTATGGAAAGAGTAACATTTTCGCGTAACATGAATATATAACACACTTCAAGTCAAAGGGTTATTCAATTTATTATGATATCTTCAAATCATCAGCATTGGAATCAGTTTTTAGAATGATGACATTTCCAAAAGATCAGGTGCCTGTATGTGTAGAGGCTAGATGAGATACGTAAATCTAAAAAGTTGAAATCGAGGAGATTTTCTAAAATATTTTAGGATCATTTTCAATTTTCCTTTTCCTTTTTTTTTCTTTTTATTTGTTTTCAAAATGGAATTTCCTTTCAGAAATTCCCATATGTCTTTATTGAGTCGCAAACATCTATTTCTCTGAATACAGTTCGAATGAGCATATTACATTGGGGCATTTTTTTTTTAAACATGCTGTCAAAAAACCTCCACATTGCCATAAAAAAAAAAACCCCAACCAAAACAAACATCAGAGTTTGCTTTTCTTCATTATTAAAAAGACATTCATATTTCACATGTTTGTTTAAACTACTAATCATAATCTTGGATAGGAGATGATTAAGCAAATGAAACGAGAGTGAGTAATATATGTATATCTGACAAGCATACCATGAGAAGTAAGATCTACTCACAGCAAACATCCATGAGAGTGGCTGGGACCATTGTAGAGAGGCGTTGGGGATGAACTCTTAGCTAAAGTGCTGAGGTGGGTCAAAGAACTGGTTTTGTTCAGGCCTAGAAGCTCTAGCTGTCGCTGCTGAGAAAGATGCTGAGCTTGGCTTTGTAGAAAAGCATTATGCTGCTGTTGTAGCTGTTGCTGTTGTTGTTGCATTTGGCTTTGGCGAGATTGCATCCGATGGTTGGGAGAATGCTGCTCAACACTCTGTCCGTGAACTAGTAGAACATTATTTGAATCTGGAGACAAAACATTGCTGCCTAGGGGCGATGTTTTCTGGAGCTTTGCCAGGTCCGCTTCAAGAGGAAACAAACAACGAAAAATTTTTGAATGAAAATTTAAAAGAATATGAGAAATACATTTAGCACTTAAGTTCAGAAGGCAAAACAAAATCCTCCTAAAAAATCCAAAAACTTACATACAAACACCCCATTCCCACATAAAAGAAGAAGAGAAAAAAAAAACCCTAAGAAAAAATTAAAATCCATTCTAATATAGAAAAAAGGCCCAATACAGCATCCAAAAATCTCTTCAATAAATGTATGCTTCATAATGACATAAATCCATCTTTGATGTGTATACTCATAGTATCACATAAACTTATTTAGATTCCACAGCATCCTGCGTGGTAGAAACAAACAAAGAAGGATCAGAGTGAAACAAACAATGAGCTGAAGGGCACAAAGTTTATAACAAATGGCTGGAAAAAAAAACCCTACCACAAAACAAACCAAAACAAAGCAAAACCATCGTAGCCTACCTGCAGTGTTGCATAGGCCGACGTTGGTTGGACTTGTACAGGGAGAGTGTGGGGGACTGGTGGAGTCGCTGTTGGTGCTGCTGTGAGCTGTTGTCAAAGGGAAAAGAGATTTATGGACTTTTTCTATTTTTTTTCCCCTCATCAGCATGAAAAAGAGATCATATCAGTGGTAACATTCTATAAATGTATAACTACAAATTTTCATATTTTCCCTCTTTCACACAAAAGTTAGGCTTATCTAATTGTGTTTTAAGCAATTCCATTGACCAATCTTATTTTTGATAAAAATGAGATGGGCGACTTTCAATAAAGTTTACTTTGGTGAGAAAAAGTGAAAATCCATAAATAAGGAGTTTCACATTAAAATTTATAGAACGACACCAATGATGTTTGACATCGTATTTTCAATCAAATGTGCTTCAACATCTTTTCCATTCAGCACTTGATCCTCATATTAATCAGACTTTTAAACATCACATAAGTAATTACATATTTTCTATTCGCTTGAGAAGAAAGGTGTTGATATTTTTTCCAAACTCTTCTTTTGAACCACATAAAACATGTAAGAAAAGAAAAGAAAAAAGAAAAGAAAATGTGCAAACTAAAGGCTAAATTAAAATGATTTACCTACCTTGCTCAAGAGGTGTGGGGACCCGTATGAAAGCACTGCCGGTGAAATCGTGATGGAATCCATTGGTACCACTGGCAGGGCTGAGTAGTTCCAACTGAGGGACAGAGGTCGGCGGGGACACCACCATCAGGGGGCTGTACACTGTGGACCAAAGGCAAGCAGCAAATGGAGAATGGGGCACTTTGATACAATACACAATGTAACTCATATATTGTGTAAGAGAGAGAAAAAACAAAGTAAAAATAAGGCACATCCTATAAAATGTGCTCCACACAGTTCTTAAAGGGTTCACAAACAATATTTTCTGAAAAAGTTATGTAACATTGGCTTGAGACCGAGAAGTCGTTCTTGAAGTGGGGTGCATATTGATCTTTCTTTATGAGATTTAAAGGGCAAACTGCCCGTCAACGTAAATGTTGTTAAGAGTCATTTCCACATATAGTAAACACAAGTCAATACTTGTACATCTACTACGATCTATCACAACCCCAGAAAAATAAAGTTTTAACACGAGTTGGAAAATATCCTTTGAGCTGCTGTTGAGTGCTTTAGTGGGAGTTGGCTCCAATCTTTCAAAGTTCCTGGGAAGAAGTTGTATTTGTATGTCTCTGTTCAAATATGTGTTTGAAGATATTTGCTCATAATTATTTTTTATTATAAGTGAGAGCGCATAATGCACGAGAATCATGTATGGCATGTATGGCAGAATATACTCATTCAATACTGAACAAAATAAGGAAATGAAGGCAAAATTCATGGGCCATGTAATGAGAAGAAGTAGCCTGGAAAACTTTGTAACAACAGGAAAGATTGAAGGCAAAAGAGGATGTGGACGTCAACAACAAAAGATGATGGAAGATGCATCGGAGTGGCTGCACAATGAAAAAGATCTGACACATTAGATCTAGACAATTTCAATGAGCCCCATAGAGAATAATTACAAACACAGAGGGAAGAATTCTTTATAGAAAAATAAGAATAAAAGCTAAGGAAATTAATTAATTAATTATAATTAAGGAGTGCATTGGCTTGGTCAGTAAGAACGCTTTTCTATTCTTGTGCGGGGCGAATCGGTGCGACTATTCCGGGTTCAAGTCTCAGTGGATCCAAATTTTTCTGTCTTATTTTTTCTATCAAAAAATTCTTACCTCTGCGTTTGTAATTATTCTCTATGGGGCTCATTGAAATTGTGTAGATCTTATGTCATTGTGTCAGATCTATTTCTGTGCTATGAGATTGTAAGGGTGCATGATCCAACTATGACTACACGTGTTTCTGGTAGTACATGTATCGAATTTTGCCAGGGTAAAGGCCGATATGGCCTGCTCTTTCGCTTTTAATCACTGAGGCTTCATTTACATGCGCAAAGGCACATGGGACCTCCAACTTAAATAAAAAGAAAATAAAACCGGAAAACAAAGAACAGTCACGCTGTATTGTGAATGCGTTTCTATGTGTTATCCCCATCAGAGCATTCTAGACTGCGGCATACTGCTGGAGCTCGTGACAGCCTTTGGAGACAAGTTGCTACATCGGCGGTTATTTCCCTTGATACTCGCCATTCTAGCTTCTACCAGTAACAACGGTAAGTTCGCTTTGTTTTTTTACTTTTGTTTTTCGTTTTTAGTTGTTTTAGCTGTCGGTAACATCGGTAAATTTTGCTTAGGTTTTTGTTTGTTTTGTTTTTGTTCTTTTTTTTTTTTCCTTTCTTTTTTGTTTTTGTTTTGTTTCGTTTTTTGTTTTGTTGTTTGCTTTCTCCGTTTTTTTTTTTTTGCTATCTAGCTACTAGTAGCTATTGTAATTTTCCAGGAAAGATCAGAGGTAAGATCATTTGGGAAAACTAAGCCGCGTATACAGAAAGGTAAAATAATGTTTAATGCAAGAAGATTTTGCTTTTTTTTATTGTTTGTTGTTGTTGTTTTTTTTTCAGGGAAGAGAGGGGATTGTTTTTCCTTACTTTATGAGCATAATTCATAGACAAGGTTTATTACAGTAATAGTATTATAGTGACATTTACTGCACTCCAGACAACTGGCCTTTTCGTCAGAGTAACGATCTTTTAGCGATGTTATTGCTACGTCTGGGATAGTCGTCAAAGGGGAGTATGGGTGCCCAGACACACTCCCCGCCGCCTGATCTTTACCTCCAAGTAAATTTAGAATTGTACCTGAGGTATATGTATCAGAGGTTACAGGGGCATATGGCCCCGAAATAACTATTTAGGTAGGATCGAATTTTGCCAGGGTGACGGCCGATAAGGCCTGCGCTTTTCGATTTTAATCAGGGTCCTTTTTACAATATGCCGAAAGACACACAGAACCTCCAAGTTAATCGTCCATCTCCGATGGGACTGGCACTAATTCTTCTACAGTGGCTCAGACGTCCTCAGGAGCATTATTGGAGTTACTCGGCCACAGACACACAAACTCGAAAGCGTGTTTCGTCCAATGTCAGGACTCATACAAAAAATAAAATAAAAAAGATAAAAAAATGAGGCCAAATTACCCCCCCCCCCGTCTCTTTGGTGTTGCTACCTTTGGTTGGTCTCACAAAATACCTTTACTTTTTTACCACACCAACTCCATCCTGACTATATCCTTGCTGTTACTTCTTGTTTTCCAATAATATATTATAATTATAATTATTCCACTTGCGCTTCTCAGACAAGGTCCAGTCGATGCTGCTGACCAACCAGGCCAAGGCCTACACCCTTATGCTGGACATTGCCTACAACACCACGGACTTGGCCATCCTGAGGCCCTGCGTCACTACCCTGGGACACATGGACGCCTCCAGTCAGTTGAATGACCTAAAAATGATAATGATAATAATAATAGTAATGATAATAATAATAGTAATGATAATATAACCATAATAATGATAATAATAATAAGAATAATAATAATAATAATAGTAAGAATAATAATAATAATAATAATAATAATAATAATAATAATAATAATAATAATGATAATAATAATAATCACACTTATGATTATAGCGCATATTGCCTAGACTTCAAAGTGCTTGAAATATTTGGTAAAAATTAAGTATAATACAAAAAGCTTATACACTACTAGAGTCAGAACTCGTGACGTCATCCACACAAATGAATGGAGATACGGTGTGCCGAATTGAACGCCACAGCGGCCCGTCAAGTGAGGGCAAGACATCGCGTAGCTAGCCACCGCGTCCCTCGCT
>JBCHJU010027544.1:0-11870 GCA_039654505.1 Plocamopherus imperialis | reverse complement strand
AATGAGAGATGGCTACAATTGTATTAAATATATTAATAATAATATGACTGGTCAATAAAGTCCAAAAATGTGGAAAGTTAACTAGTTTTTATTATGTTACCTCTTGTCACAGAAAAGAAAAAAACTGAGCCAGAAAATACATCATAATTACATTGTTTAAATAACAAATCATTTTGAAACCCTAAACTTTGCATCAAGGATATCTTCATGGTTCACTGCCATCCACATCTTCACTACATGTCTGTGTGAAAATGAGTATGTATGTGTGAGCTGAGCTGAGATGAAAGTAAAATTGACATCAATCAAGCCCCAGAGATTTTTTGTTTCAAAGATACATACAAGATCCTCTCTAATAGTCATGGTAGCATAAAACAGACAACTGAACAAACATTTATTATAGCACTCACCGCTTACAAGAATGCCACTAATAAGAACACATCGGTTATAAGAACAATTTTCTGCCTTGCAGCATACTTTCCTGTTTATTTCCATCGGTCATAAGAATGCAACATCGGATACAAGAACACCTGGTGACAGCTGTTTCCTCCGTAAAACCTCTTTCAATAAAATAAAGTTGTAACAATTTTGCCTCCAAGTAATCAAGAGTTGAGAATTCCTGATCATGGCATCTGAACGCAAGCATGTGCACAGCATTTTGAAACTCAAAATAGGCAATAATGTAGCACTGGTCTGTCACCCACGACCCTAGCTCCCACCCCTGCCAGCGTAAGCTAGTGATGACATTACACGGGACCATTGGCAACTTTTATCTATCGACATCTGTGTCTGTATCCGATACGTTCTTTGATGAAAACAAAGATACGGCCAGGTAAGCAGGTAAGGGAACAAGCAATGAATGAGCGGCAAGGTGTAGGGGTGGGGCGGATGGAACGACTGGTCACACAATTGCCTATTGTTTGCTCAGTTTCACGATACCCTTACAAGTGAATTATTTTATGGGGGTAGGAATGTCTGCACAATCAAATCAGTATTGGTGCCCACAGCCATCCGGGCATATAATGATAGTACAGCCCCTCATTCATAGAGCTTACCAACACTTTCCCAGAGTGAACATCGGTTATGAGAACACATCGGACATAAGAACACCTGAGCTCCTGATTTGAGGTGCTCTTATAAGCGGTAAGCACTATACTATTACACACAACTTAAATACTTACATAGCACAGGGCTCTTGGGTAACATAAAGATCATAGCCTGTACAAAGATATGGGAGATTTTCCTTTTCATCACAGGTCTGAACTGGTGGAGATTTGTGGTAAAGATCTTGGTCTTGGAAGGGATGTAAAGATGAAGAATAAGGTCAGATTAATTCCAAAGAAAAGTAAAAAAAGATGTATGGGGTGGAATTATTGTAGTCAGGTTATTCTTCAAAAAAATCAATGCATACACTTAAATCAACAACAGTATGTGCTTGAAAATGGAGTATACTCTAAAAAAATAATAATGTAGTTTTAATGTTCTCTCTTAATTGCATTCTGACAAAACCTGTTGGGATGGTTGATTTGATATGCTTATTTTCATTAGCCAACCAAAAAAGAAAAAAGAAGCCAAGAGGAAACTATTTGTAAATCAGAAAGTAATTTGAAACAAGTTTATCTACGTGGTTTCCACAATACTTTATGTAACATGCTTCATCACTGAGTAAAACAATTAAAGTACAGGTAACTTCTTTAAAAATTGCAGCCAAAGCTACAGTGATAATAATATTACCATCAAATGACCACATTCCACCTCCTTGAGAATGTGCAACCAAATCAATCGCAACCATCACAGCATGCTGTAATGGGTATCCAGCTTCCCGCAAATCAAATGCTTCAGCAATAATAGTTTTGCTTACAGGATTAACAACAGTTGCTCCAATTGGTGGCTGGAAGATTGAAAGATGCAAAGTAAATGTAATATATTTTTTTTTTTTTTTATAATAATGAAATTCTGCAGAAAAATTGTAAATATGTAACCTGAGCAAACTGATTAAAGATCATGTCAATACATTTTTGTGATCATATTTTCTTTGGTGCCATTAATCTTAGATGATCATGAATAAGGATATCACAAAGCTTTAAAGGGCAGAAGCCCTTCACCTGTCTATAACCCTTCCAAACACTAAAAATGTCAAAAATAAAAAATTACAGAGCCCCCTCACCATTCACAACATACACATAAAGATATCATACTCCCACATACCTTCACAAACACACGCACAAAACCCCCCGAAAATAATCAAACAAAACAGACAAAAAAGGAAAACAAAACTAACTAAGAAAGTCATATTCAATCATGGTGCTAAAGTAAATATGAAATTATGAAATTACACTTAACACAAGAGAACAAGAACATTCAAAATTTCCTGTTAAAAATGTCTACTTTGTCATATGTCAATCCAATTTTAAAGATTATTAAAGAACATTAGGCAGAATTTTCAGTCATAAATTTTGAAATACATGTGATATAAAAACCCCTCTTGAAAATTGAATATACGACAGGTCTATGTATGACTGTCATGGTAATTTATGTATTGCTACTTGCCCTAGGTAGAAGATTTCCCTAAGGCCTACTTCAATAATTTGTTGTTATCAGATCATACAATTTTATGACGTCAAGAAAATAAACAACTACCGATTACAAAGACAAAAAAGAAGTATTAAAGGAAATTCAACTAATGTGGAGCCCGCCTAAGATAAACCCTGCTTAAGATAAGCTCTCG
Organism: Plocamopherus imperialis; assembly: GCA_039654505.1. NCBI lineage: Eukaryota > Metazoa > Mollusca > Gastropoda > Nudibranchia > Polyceridae > Plocamopherus > Plocamopherus imperialis. The sequence goes on along the minus strand of JBCHJU010027544.1, from coordinate 9,145 downwards.
GTTAAAATAAACTTTTTCATTGAACCCGATTGATTCGCACCCTTGACCCAGTGTCCGCTTAAGACAAACTTTAGACCTACTAAAGGCATATATATCCGTAACGAGGTTGTCCGCTTCATACACTTTGATATGGGCCCAACTGTACATTTTAGGCCTGGAAACTATATATTTTTGCACTGTGTTATGACCACTGAATATGCCAAGCCAACACCCCAGCTAAAGGCTACATAAGGTGTGTGTTTGTGTGTGTGTGTGTGTGTGTGTGTGTGTGTGTGTGTGTGTGTGTGTGTGTGTAGGTAGGTATGTGATTTTAAGCTTTAATTTTCATCGAAATGCTTAAGACAAACCTTGCTCAAGATATATTGCTGGATCGGTCCCCAAGCAGTTTATCTTAAGCAGACTCAACTGTACATAATTACAAAAACAAATTACTTCTGGCCGTTAAGAGTCAATAAATATTGCAAGCTCGGCTGAATCAATGTGAAATATCATTTTGGCTATTTAAGTATTTCGACCTTGGCAAAACAGACAGTGCTTACCTGGCCTCTAGCAGAAGCTACCTTGGCCATTTTTATTGCAGCAACCATGAAATTTTCCATTTCTTCAATTTCTGAGGAGTTAAAGTGGTTCCCCGACAGCAGTGACTTTATTCTGGAAATTTTAAAAAAATTTACTGCCTTCAGATAAACTTGAAAAATTGCTGTCAAAAGTCATCGCAAAAGATATGGTGCAGAAAGTCTGGAAAGAGCTTGATCAAAGCTTTGACATTTGCTGAGCAATGAGCAGAGTGCACATTGCATTTCTATGTTACCAGCCCTATCAAACAAAATTGTATATTTTTAATAGTATTCACCAGTACATACACATACACACATACAGTTGTGTCCATATATAACGGCTTGGGCTATAACGGCACCTCCGGGTGTAATGGCACATTCCCCAGACCCGCTTTTCCCCTATCTTAAACAACAAGAGCGATTAACAATACAGGCATTGACCAAATAAAATTTGTTAGTACTACCCCCAGAAGCCAGCTAAAATGCCTCTCTTGTCCTTCAACAGTGTGTTGTGTGCAGTCATCATACTGATAATGGACCGTATAAGTTTACCCTCAATCCCCTTCTCTTCCTCCATCCCTTTCCCTTTTCCTTTCCAAAGGTGCAAGGAAGTGAAATTCTTAACAATGTCATGGTTTTTAATGTCCTCGGTTGTAACAGCACTCTGATGTAAAAGCACTAAAAAGAAAGTCCCCTTTGTGCCGTTATATACTAGTTACACTTTACATACATACACACACATACATACATACTTACCTACATACATACATACTTAAACACATACACACACACACACATATATATATATACATACATATATATATATATATATATATATGAAACAGCTTTACTGTCAACATTGGCTTAAAATTGAGGAATGTTTTGTATTCACTGTATATCACACTTAAATAGAAAAAGAAACATGATAAAATAATAGAATACAGTAGAGATGCACCAAGAACCCGGCTAGCCTAAGAACCTCGTATGTTCGTACAACTAAATTTTTCTATATAAAAGTGAACCTTTAAGAGACTGGTAGTTGTAGTGCAGTCCACCTTAGAACCCGATCTCATTGGAGGTAGAGTAAATAAAATTATTCAATTTGATGAGGGCAATTGCCGAAAATGAGTAAAATTGATAGCCAATGACAAAAAGGCGTTTGAGAAGACTATTGCTAAGGACCAGACATCCATAGGTGTCATAATCACATCACTCAGGTGCGATAAACCCTTCGGCCAACTGACAGTTAGACATAAGGAGGGTAACCATCTCATCCATTGCTTGACCACAAGTGATAGACACCGATCATGCCTTGGCGCTGCCAGCAGCGTGACAGACAACAAAAGATTACGTAGGTGTAGTGTGCCAGGGTTTAGGGGAAAGCTGAGCAACTGCAAGGGTCAGGCATCGCACGGCTTGCGTCGCAACATCAAAGAACGTCGTTGTCTCCTAGTCTATTCTCCTCCTGTTCACTGTTATGATCTTTCTCAGCCCATCATTTCTTTCTCGTGTTTCTCCCTTTCTGATTGATAGAAAATGGACCAATCGCAGGGCGTTTTCAATATAAGAATCACCAAGTTGAGCTGTAGTGGTTAAGGGAATAGCCTACCTGATGAAATGCATACACCTGGAAGCAAATTATCGAAGTTCGGCTAAGAACCAGGTCCGGCTAAGAACCCACTTTTTCTGTCTTTTTGACAGCGGGTTCTTAGAGCAATTCCAATGTATATAAAGGCATTTTCTTTTCATTCCGAATGATCATGGACCCTAGGTATTTATGAAACATAACAACTCATGAATGGCAGTAAAACATTATTCTACTCACAATTTGTCCTCATGGAAATTGACAGGCCAGTATTTGTTAGCCTCCTCAAACTGTTGCCTTGTAAGTGGAGCATACAATGGAACTTTCACGCAGTAAGCCTTACAAAGACCATCTATATCAGAAATAAGGCTATCCGGTGTCCTGGATGAGTTTGTTTCACTTGAAATCTTATCAGCCCTACATAGAATGATCTGTAATGGTCCTTTAAGCAAAATGAAAGGAACAAAAGAAAATCAAAACAAGAACAGGGGAAAATGTTACATACGAGATTTAAATTTATTGTATTTAGGGCTGAAACAACAAAGATTATATTTTGTAGTTCTTAATTATTCTTATCCTTACTCATCTCTCATTTTAATAATTGCCGATCTATTTTTTATGGGTATGTAGAATTACCTGTGAATCCTTTTCATATTTCATCTACTTTTCTTCATATAAAATTGAAAATGTCACAAAACCTTTGTAAAACCAATCTTAGAATATATAGGATGTGTGTGGGATCTGCATTGTCAAAAGCAAATATATGAGATAGAGAAAGCACCCAAAAATGCAGGAAGATTTGTAACCAAAAACTATAAGTGCACAACAGGCATCACAAAAATAAACTTGAATAAGTTACAATGGATACCACTCAAAGAACAAAGAGTCCGAAATAAAATAACCATTCTTTTCAAAGCAATTAATAGACAAGCAATATTACCACCAAAGGAATTTAATATGAAAAAAAGATCCAGTGTTCAAACATTAACACTGCCTTCATCAAATCTAGACAAACATTTATATTCACATTTCCTTAATACATTAAGATTGTGGAATAAACTCCATACCAGTGTAAAAAAATACAATCAAGATACAGAAGATTTCGAGCAGAAACTTAAATATACAACACTAGTATCAAAATACTAGAGTAATAAAGTAATCAAATAATAAAGAGGTGTGTTGACAAGAATACCCAGTTATAATCTGAGTATGTCAGCTATCATGAAGATGAAGATGAAGACCAGTCACATAAAAATTACAATGTATTTCTCCTAAAATGTACCATAAAGGTCAATTTTGTATAGGAAACTTTTTTTCTTTTTCACAGCTCTCTCATTTTTAAAGAAAGTAGTCCCCATCATGTTACACTCTGGCAGGTTACATAATTTTCCAATGTACCATGTAACAGATGTTTTATTCATGAATCGATATCACAACAAATCCAACACATACCGTACTGAGACTGTAATACATAAATTACATTGTATACAGACAAAGAGGCCTTTCAACGTACTGTTAGTGATCAGACCATCATGGGCCATGTCCCCTGGAATTCAGCACACTGAATGTTCCGATACAGAACGTGAAATTTTGTCACCCATGCACAATGCAATTTGGTAATAACTATTGCATGCAGATTCTTCAAATTTTAGGGTAGAAGTAACATGATGATAAATAAAGTAACAAAGAGGTTTTGAGAATACATATATGCGGTATATGTACTTGTTTAACTTTATCATCAGAATTCTAAATGGACCAAATATTTCTGAAAGAATCTAAGATAGTTCTTGCGTGTTATTTTTTCCTTTACTTTTATATATCAACATGAATTTAAAAACAAATCACTATCAATCATATCACAAATAATACAACATGTCGTAGTACTTACCTTTAGAAGAAGAAGAGTTAACTCTTTTTAAATGATGTAAGTCATCATCTAAAGGGGCACACTGTGACAATTTTCTGCAGAGCAAAGAAAAATAGGCCCTTGAGAAGTCTTCTATTATACATATATGAAATGGAGTGTATCCTTATTTACATTTATAATACAATAGTGACCGCGTAATATCCCATCCCTGGTAAAAATGGAAAAGTGGGATTTTAGGCAGACCTGGGCCCCAAAATTTCACATTGGAAAAGGAGTGAGAAGAGGTTGTGTTTAAAATATATAAGCTAACTCTGTATTGCGGTCCACTCCCTTTCATACTGTCATACACAATAAAAATCAATTAGAATTCATCTAAGTAGTATGCATTATTGTGAATTTTATATAATGAATGGGGTATGCATACATAAATCCATCTGACAACACCAACATGGCCCGGCAACGTAAAACAATAAAAACAAACTGATGAGAAACCCCTGTATTGTAATCCAATTACGGGTAAAGAATAAGTGAACCAACATAATACAAATATAAAGAGACAAGTAAAGAAGGAACGCAAGGGCTGTTCTTTGTTTAAGTGATTTGCTCAAAATGACCTCGTTTATCAAGGCGAAAACCAGTCAAGGGTATGACATATTCTGTAATAAGGGGATCATATGAAAACTGGTCACATGGTACAGGCATCTTCATTGCTGCATCTATATCTATTTACAACTACTAAGTAAGCAATATACACAAGTAAGTCTGTAAGTCAAGACTGTCACTGGCCTATGGAATACACCACATCAGCATGCCGGCCGGACCAACGATTTTTTCCCTTCATAACACCCACTAAATTAAAGCCCACTCTTCGCCCCTATCTGACCTGCCCCTATCTGACCTTCCTTAAAAAAACTTGTATTTTAGAGCATTTATAAACCTAGATAGTAGGACGCTTTTTCAGTGGTTACCTCAGACCTGGAGTCACCTTGTACTGTACAGGTCGGCAGCATAATCGAAGTCGGTCGAATTTTAATGTTGGCCAATAGCTAGTCCTAATCAAGGCTTACGTACGGCCTGCATGGGTTACTTTTTTTAAATGGATGATTATCTTTTCTTTAAAATAAGATTTTCTATGTTTTATAAGCTTTAAATTTAAGTTTTAAATCCTGAAATTTGACCAAAAAAAGATTTCGAATTCAATTGAGACTTATCAAAATGTAGATATCTAGATTTAAATTTTAGAAAGTATAAAATATATTCGATACTGACCACAGTAGTCGGTCTAAGATAGCAGACATTACAAGGTCAGGGGAAACAACCAAAAAGGCGCCAATAGTAGCGCCCTCCAGTGTTACTTTGTCGATTCAGCATACTTACGTGATCATTTTACAACATATATTGTCGATGCCGGTTTCAAACCAGCTACATAGGAACGGGTCAACTTTACAGAAGAGACAAAAAACTAATTTGTGTTAAATCACGTTGCACAATTCTCTTCATTTTTGCACCGAAAGTAATTCTTAATGTATGCTACAACCCTGTCCTTTCATGATTTAAAAATATTTCACCATAAGCTCACAAACGTATGTAGCCGGAACGTCAACGGCACTTTCAGCAAGCAAGATAGCAGGTGGCTGGCTCAGCGCAGGTGTCCATGACAAAGCGACGCATTGCTCTGCCCGGTGCTGTTATGTGGCCGGAACGGGAACCCCTTGGTAAGAGGGGATTGCTAGACTTAACACTGCATGTGTGTGCGCGCATGTGTGTTTGTGTATGTGTATGCGTATGTATGTCAACATATATGAGTTCAATTAAGCCCCTTCCCCTTGCCTCAAACTTGTTTCGGTAAAAGCAAAGAAAAAACCTTGAAGTCTAAGCAGTTAAAATACTAGAGTGACATTAAAATGAGTGCAATGCCGTTAGAAATTAAACTTTATTGTAGTGGACAATTACACTATTTCTAAACCATAGTGCATTGTGTGACTCTAGTGATGTAGATCTATATGCATGCATGTATTGTTACAAGTATGTGACACTACTTACAACTTGTATTTCTTTCTCAACGTCTCTTAACACTACAATGAATATTGTCCACACAAGCAATTTTATTTCATCTCTAAATTCTTAATACATGTATACTATCTATTCAAATCGACGTATCTATATGATGACATTGCAATGTTGGTCAAGATCTAAATATGGTGTAAGGCCTACAAGCTTGAAATAAGGGGAAATTACAATGCATGGTGTAAGGCTAATTTATTTTACAGAAATGAACAGCTTGTATTAACATCTTATTAATGAAGTATGTAATCCAATTGTTATCAGTTGACAATAGACAAACAGCTAATAAAGACACCTTTGTGAGTTTTTGTCGCTTTTGATATGTCGTTTTTCATGTTATTCATCATGGTCGGGTGAGAAAAAAAGCTAGATAAGAGCATTTCTCTCTAGGACACAATCATGGCCACATGTAAATGTCAGGGGCGCTGATTGAACCCATGTTTATTGAATCCCTTTTGGTGGTCATAGAATTAAAGCATTGACCACTTGTAAATTGTATAATGTAAACATGACCCAAAACTGGTGTTAGTAACTGTCTTGCTTAGAAATGGGTTGTTCACCATACTTGTATCATGATCTCCATATGGTTTGAAATTATGAACTTTTCAGTAAAGCAGCATTTTAACCTTGCCCAAGGGATAAATCACAATGCCCCTGACAGGGTTCAAACCACCAACCTTTCGGTTGTCAGCTGAACGCACAACCGACTGCGCCACTGTGGTACATGGTATTGATGATATCAACCCTTCACATTTGTTTACAATCTCAAATGTTAATATGAGAGGAGATAAATGTATAAAAAAAATACCATGAAAGATGTAGAACCCACATTAGGCAAAACTCCTTCATATTCATATTCATACATGTATTCAGAATGGTGAAAATGTGGAATGTCTTAAATTTGAGACCAAGGATGTAAATTTCCTGAATGCATTAAAAAATACCATTGAAAAGGAATGTCATTTGATGTTTGCCTTCCCGAATAGCTTACCTATGATGAGTAGCTATAATTTTTAAAATTTGTTTGATGTATACCTTTATATTTGTGGGCTTGGAACTTGTAGTTGTGAAAGGCTTCTGAACCACTGAACATTCAGGTTTCAAATTCTATAAGTTTCATTAGAAAGGATGGTCCAGTGCAGTTTCGGTTTTCAATGTCTGTCTCATTATTATTATTATTATCGTTGTTATTATTGTTATTATTATTATTATCGTTGTTGTTATTATTATTATTATCGTTATTATTATTATTATTATTATCATTGTAATTATTATTATTATTATTATTGTTATTATTTTTATTATTATTATCATTATTATTTTATTATTATTATTATTATTATTACCGTTATGGATTGAACTTTGCTTTTTTTCTTTTATAAGAATTCATGATACATTTTTTTTTATCTATGTTTAAAAGCCTTGATACAAATAAATAAAAAAAAACCCACTTAAAATTTAAACCTTGTATGATGGTGAATTGTTTGAATGTATTAAGTATGTATCCTTTAAAATGGTTTTGTTGTGTGGTGTACATGTTAGTTTAGGATTTTGAGTGAAATCAACAGACTGGTAAGTGCATCCAAGTAGGACCAGGTTGAGATTGTTGCAGTTCATTATACTCTTAAAAAAAAAAAATCATGCATACTGCATCCATATGGTCTCCTTGCAAAAATTAGAAATAACCGTTCTCATCAGTTTCTATCAATAACAGCCGAGTGATGGTTTTAAAATTATAGATTTATAGGTTTATAGGTTTGGTTAAGGGCCAATGCTTTTGCTAGGTCAAACGACCTTTGAATGCCCCGACATACAGCACAGTATGCAAGAGTAGCAAATAAATTACATCAACAGTTTCAAAAAATGATGAAAAGTAAGGAGAATTTTTTATTTTTGTCCTTTTGAATTTGAAGGGAGGCCAGTCAATATATTATGCATTTCTTTTTTTTTTTTTTTTCCTTTTTTTTTTTTTTTTTTAGGATACATGTATTTGGAAAAGTTGAGAAACTCATGAAAGAAATCCAACAAAGGTGTGTTATACTATAGTTAGCATTGTGTTAAGGCCACCTGTTTTTGATTCATTTTAATTCCTGAAATAATTTCTTAATTTTGATGTCTGATTTATTTTGTCAATGTATCCACTAACTGTAGTGAGAAGCTAATTAAAAATACATTTTTATGAATTATTTTGAAATAAGAAATACCACAAAATTCAAAGTTCCTTGTACAACCTTTGCCATTACCTAATATTATGTAGTATATTATTATATTATACATTGTATTATTATTATGTAACTAGATAGTTATACAGTACTAGGGTATCCAAAGCAGACCTTATAACTTATAGGGCTCTAGAAGTTGAAACTAAGGTACTCATATGTAAATTAGAAACCAGTTACATGAGTGCTTGTAAATTGGTTACAACCGTTGGTTTCATAATAACATTTTCAATCGTCGGGACCTTTTCCAGTTTTGTTTGATTTTCCGCATGAGGGTGTGTTCGCGGTGCTGGCAGATGTTTGGTGCTTGATGGTGCATGTGCTCCATGGTCTTGAGTAGCAGTAGAACATGTACATCGTGAGCACCAAACTGCATAGTGAACATGTCCACAAACTGAAAAGCAAACAAGACTGAAAAAAGTCCAAGCTCTCGTTATTTCCGAGTGTGTTACTTTCACATTCTACTATAATAAATAATATGATGAGATGCTGAAATAAATCTACTGGTCATCAATGAGGGAAACTCTAAAGGGAATCCTGCATTAATTTCAACACTTTAGGTTTTGTCTTTTAAAAGAGGAAGCATTTAATAAGTTATGTTCTTACTTGTCTTAAGATGGAGACTTTTCTGTCATACAGTGCAGACTCAGGCTGTGGAAACTAGGGAAATAGGCTAGACAGGCAAGGGACATAAATACAATATAATTACATCTTTTTATAGGGCTCTTACCCATTTAATATATAAAGTGTTTTATGTATTGCTCCAATCATGCATTCCTCGAGTATTTCTGCTTCCCCATTGAGTTTAGCGAATGTGTGTTGCACTGCATACACACACACACACACACATACA
>JBCHJU010027433.1:0-11870 GCA_039654505.1 Plocamopherus imperialis | reverse complement strand
TCGGTTACACAGGAATAGCGGCCTCTAAGGCGAACCGGCCTCTTAGACGGCGGTCTCTTACGTGGTGACCACTGTATCTATAATTATTCTTGCTGTGGCATTTGATTTGAAGGATTTTTATATAGGTCTTTACAGAAGTTAATATTTCTGAGTACCTACTCGAAAATGCTAAAGTGTTCTATCGGGTCACAGTCTATGAACTCGATGCATAGAGAGAGGTGTTATTCATTTGTTTTCTCAATTATATGATTCATTGCCTGGAGGAAGTCAAATGTTTAACATCGTTTTCTGAATCTCACCTTTTCTTTTGGATGATTTACATCTAAAATGTGCTCATCAAAGCAAATCAGCCATGTCATAAAATGTATCTACCTTGATTTGAGAAGAATTAGCTAAATCAGACATCTTCATTTGACTGATTATTGTAATTCTGTTCTGGCAGAGATCACCGAAAACGTCACAAAAAATTTCAGGTATCCCAGAATAAAGCATCCAGGGTTGTATTGAGATGCAAGAAACAATGCCATGCATGTCCCTTGCTGACAAGATTGCATTGGCTTCCAGTTGAGAAGCGTATCACTTACATGATGGCAACACGGTGTTATACGAGCCGGAATTGCCTGGCCCCATCTTATTTGTCTGATCTCTTGACTCCCTACACCCCATCCCGTCAGCTAAGGTCATCATCTGACACTAGCAGGCTAATACTACTAATAGTGCCCGAGCAAACTTGAAAGTTTTCGGAAAAGGCGATTTGCCTGTTTTTATCCCAAAATCTAGAACTCGCTGCCACAGAACATACGAGAAGGCCAAAACGGTGACTGCCTTTAAGAGAGTTTTAAAAACACATTATTTCTCATTATAACTTATTTGTATGCCTGTACATATATTCAACCATCTGTAAAAATGTCTATTGTTATAGCTCATTTACTTTGCTGTATAGCTCCCGTAGTTATCTTCAAATCGAGGGTGTTAAATATATATTTGATTTGTTTGTATCTGCGTATAGAGCCCGTACTTGCATGGGGTTAGAGACACTATAAAAGCCATTTATTATTATTATTATTATTATTATTATTATTATTATTATTATTATTATTATTATTATTTTTGTTATTATTATCATTATTATTATTATTATTATTATTATTATTATTATTATTATTATTATTGCTTTGTGACAATTTCCATCTCATCTTGGTTATTCATTTTATATATATTATGATAATAGTAATAATGATGATAATAATAATTATAATAATAATAATAATGCTTAAGTTGGTTGTTCTCATCGGTATAGTATAAATATTTTCCTTAGAATACACTTATTTCTTGTCGGTCGACATGCCGCGTCCTTTTCCGTTTGCAGGGTTGTTGAAAATAATGATTGTGGCTTGCAGGCTAATTTGAGTTGGCATGCTTGCACCCATGCATGTAATAATTCACTTTTTTTTTTTACTGTACTCATCATGAATTTCATGAATTTACAGCTGGGTTTCATGCGGATGGATGAAAATGGAACCACTTCTATGACCATACTGAATCCATGGAATGATGGAGTTGGTAAGTCACAAATCATGGGAAAGCCAAATTCCACTAAAAACCAGTCGATCAAATTCGTCTTTGGCTATTTAAATATATATATCTTACTCTCACATACAATTTATCATTATGAAGTGAAGATAAATTATGCTTAAAAGTCTACTGTCATCGTTATCTAAATAAACAAAATAAATTGCATGACCTTGTCTTGCATTTGTGTATCAATTATTAATTGTTATTCAATAACATTATGATATTTCAATCTTTTCACATCTATTATCCAGTTAGCTCCAAGCAGAGAGTCATCAGTCTTGGAGATTACATGGGAAAATTAAAAAGTGGATCTGGATCATTGTTCAAATACAGGGAGGACAAAAGAAATAGGATTGATACTGGTAAGCATACTATATTTCAGTGTCTTTTTTACCTTTATGTCTCCTGAGTGGCTCTTTTTATTTTACATCTTTCTGTTATTGATTTGACAATGGGGGTAGCTTTGTGTTATTCTTAAGGTGTCTCAAATTTCCGCTATTTAGCGGAATTCTGCTTTTTCAAGTCCCTCTTCTATTTTCCTCCACTAAACTGGTGGGTCCATCTTTCCGGTATTGAAAGCGGGTGCTACGTTCCGGTACATTCAAAGCGAAATTATTGAAGTACGACAAGTACTAGCATTGTGAGAAATCGAAAGTACGTCATCATAATATAGAACTTTAGAACAAGTATCAGGAATCGAAACTAATCTTTAATGAAGTATCCTTATTGAATTATTTGCAAGTGTTCGTGAGTATCGATTAAGTCTTTTGGGAAAAGATATATCCAATATTTTCAATGCATCTTCGAACGCCTTGTGATTTCCAAATTTCATGTGAAACTTGGACCTAGATCTACCCACCGACAGTCTATAAAAGCATCTCCCATCTGCGTCAATATAGATAAATTTGTGATTGTGATTTATTCTTGAATTTGAAACATCGAACTGAATCATATATTTTTCTTCAGCGGATGGATTTTTTGTGTCCTAGTGTGTAATGCTTCGAATCTAGGTCTAGATTTAGACTCCACTTCCCAGACCTTTGTTAGTGCAGTGTTAGGCTTGATCTAGATCTACACTGTAGGTGACCGCGATGGCCAGGCTCGTTCTCCTTGCGGGTGATTTTAAGAGTTCTCGCGAGAAAGGCCTACAATCTTCTATTACAACTGGAGCTCGAGGAGGAACTGAATAGTGTTGCTCATATGACATTGATGAGAGAAAAAAAAACTGGATTAGACAGGTTTTGCTTTTTTCAGGAATGATTTGACAGTGATTGTGAAGTCTTAGTCTCCAGAATAGCTGACAAATACAGTTATTGGAGCATTCTTGTCAAGGCGCCTCTAAAGTAATTTTTTATGGCATTTTGATATGATTAGTATTAGTGTTGTAATTGATCTACTATATATTGGTTGGGAGTTTTTCCACAATTTGAATGTATTATTAGGGAAACATGAAGTCAGTTACATGGGTCTTTATCAATATTATTATGTCATTACATGGTCTCTAATTGTTTTTAGATCTAGATCTATATGAAATAACAAACTGTGTTTGTGTTTTATATGTTTAATATATAGGCCTAGTGTATGTACTTATTATAATAATTAATATTTTATATGAATTTGAATTGCAAGACACCCCGAGTATGCTATATCGAAATGAAAGTGAAGTCCGCATGAAGTTCCTCTTTTTTGAGAATTTGGATTTGAGACCCCTGATTCATGTGAATTCTACCTGAATAAACGTTTCATTTTCATTTATTAATTGAATTAAAGGAGGAGTTTACTAGTAACATGCACAAAGTATGTGCAGGGAGATTTTGATCTTTGCTATGATTTTTCAGTCAATACTGGTTGTTTCCATTATTTCTTTTTTTATTTATATTTTAAGTCTGTAATTTAATTTTGTTGTGTTTTGGGTTTGTTTTTGTTTTTTTGGTCTTTTGCCTTTAGAAACCTATCTCTGCTATGGCCCATTCAGCTCCCACGCTCCCTCTTACGATTCATCATTTGCCTCTTGCACCAAAGAAGAGTCTGACCTTCTACTGAACACATATGGAGGTGAAATTGGAGTGCAATATGCCAAAAGGTAGTGGTAATCAATTAACTAAAGACCAAACTTTGATTTATCTTGACTGTCTCATGATGGAGCAAAATGCCCTAATCATCATAACTATTTATTGTTTCATTTCAATCTTCTTTGCATTTTGTTATTCTTCCAAAATATATCGGTATTGAGATGGTGACTACATGTTAGTTAAAGAAAAAGAGAAAGAAAGAGGAAGTTGCTTTTTTAAAAATCATTTTTGATTCCAATAGGGTTGTGTTTTTTTTTAAACTTTGCAGTGTCCAAAAGTTTGTGGAAAATGCTGGAGCAAGTGCAGGAGAGATGGTTGACAAGTTATTAGACACACTTACTGCAAATCAGCATTCAGAAGCCAGAGTCATACAACAAAAACAGGTTGGTGTGGAGTTCAAGGATACTAGAAACTATATTCAATGAATTGCATTTAACACTTCAATTCTCAATTTTGAATCCTTTGTGTAAGAGAATTTCCTGACAGGGCAATCAGTGCAAATTTTCCTTTAGCCATAACCCCATCGTTTCCATCATGATTCACTCAGCTATGCCTTTACTTGCACTAACAGCTTTTGTTTTTTTATGTTTCTGCTGGCCTACACTGTTAGTTAAACACTGTTCTATGGTCCTACTGTACACAAACACCTAAAGCATTGCCTTTCTTTACACAAATACAAGGACTGGATGTCTTTATGAATGTTTTAGTTTTTGTTCTGTGTTAGTGTGTTAGATCGTTTATTTCTGTTTATTGTTATTCATAAAACTGTATGCTTTTCTTCTGGGACTGGTGTGGACGTAATATTATAAAAAACCTCCCTCACCATGAAAAAAAAATAGTCAGCCTTCTTTTTTTAATTGTCATATTGTCCATAAAAACATTAGTTTGCTTTTGTTTGTTGTTTTTTTTGTTCACTCTTTATGTACAATTTTCATAGATTTATATATCATTGCTTCAAATTCTAAAGGAATATGCAAAAATGTAATTTGCTGTCTCTCTTGTTTGAATAGAAAAGACGAGATGAGGAAATGGCTCAGAAAGCTCTTCAAGAGGAAATGATTACCAAGGCTCAACAGGTTTGGTTTTTTTTGTTCATTTTTTTTTTTATTATACATCAATTTAGACAATTGAATCCACCTACTCCAACCTCCCAGAAATAAATTTAAGGTTGAGATAAATAATTCTTTACTCTCACCACTTCACACATCCGTCTTGCAGATTGACTTTCCCTCAAATGTTTGCTCACAGTTGGTTGGTACTGTTACTTCTTCTTTTCTTTTTTCTTGCATCATTTTGTTTTCGGTTGAGGTTTTGATGTTGTTGGGGTTTTTTTTTGGATTTCTCAAAAGGGAACCTTTTTTCTATTGTCATAAAGGCAGCCGATGAGGCAGAGGCAGAGGCCCGGGACAAAATGCAGCAGAACCTGAATGAGACAGCAGCCTTGTTGTCAGAGTTATCTCAGACCCAAAACGAACGGTTGAGTCGGAAGCCACCCTCTCATTTGGCCGCTATTGCGCAGCCTTCCGACAAAGAGGCAGATTTAGGTAGGTCTTCAGTTTTCATATTTATTAAATCAAAACTTACTTTTTAAATCTATTTCTTTTAAGTTGAAAAGGGGCAAAAAGATACAATAAAGAATTCATAATACTTAAATTTTTATATTGTGACATGATAAGATAACGTTTTATTTGTTAATACAAGATGTTCCAAGTTGCCTATATCATAAACATTTCTAAGTAGCCTACTTGTACTTATACGACATTGAAAAAATAATTTTGATATTTTTATCTTGTCTTAAGATTGTCCACGCTTTAAATTTAAGATAAAAGTACTGTTGATAAAATAAGCTCACAGTTGTGATATTATCTTTATGGCACCAAGGCTTGTGTGACATGGATTATTAAAGTAATAAAAGTACTGTTGATGAAATAAGCCCACAGTTGTGATATTATCTTTATGGCACGAAGGCTTGTGTGACATGGATTATTAAAGTGCTACATTTGAACAACTTGCTATTAATGTAACAATGTTAGTAATCTAATAATTTATTTTGTTATTTTATTTTTCATTTATTGCTTGGTTTTAGTTTATTTCTTTTATTTGTTTGTTGTTAAAACTTTATTTTTAAGTTTTAGACATTTTTGAATGGCTCACACCCTGGATGTAGTTTGTACTCTGTAACTTTGATAATATGATTCTTTGCTATTATATTTATAAACCTTTTATTTTTATCATGTATTATTCAGTATTTAAAAATTTATTTTTTTTTGCAAAGTGTGGAAAATGCCTATTTTTTTCAGCACAGACCTTTCAGGGCAAAATTGGTTAAGTGTTCATTATAATATAATGGTTGTTTTCAGAATTATATAACAACTGAATGGTAACAAATTCCTTGAAGAGCTTCTTAAATTTATAGACTTTTTTCCTAAAATAGTTTGCTGCAGATGAGCAGACAGCAAATAAGTTTGTCTTTGTCAGAAGTTCATAGGGCTTTCTAGTAATTTTTCAACCGGTATCTCTAAATACCATATCACTACTATTTTCAGCCAATCAAGTGACAGACAGTCTGGTGAAGATGGCCAAACAAGTCCATCCTAACGACGTTGTCAGCACTGGAGCTGTTCGCAGCGCTCTGGGCATCACATCTGTGCCTGTACCAAAAAACCCTCGTCTTGAGCTGGAAGCTGCTGGTAAAGGCCTCAATTCTCAAAAATCCGACCAAGCGTGTCGACAGTTGCTAAGTCCAGAGGGAGAATCGGAAGACAGTGGAATGGAGGGTCATGAGGACAGTGAGAATGAACCCATTGGTGAGGGTAGCATGGCAGAAAGGACAGAGGCTGCTGCTTCTGATCTGGATTTCAATTCAGGGCTTGGAGAATTGTGAATTCGGAGTGTGATTTTATTTTGATTAAATGGCCCTTTTGAGAGGACATAGGTGCTTGAGGATGAAATCAAGCTTTGATGTGAAATTATAAGTTTTATGCCAAGAAGGGATTTGCCTCCTTGGTTCATCTAAAAGTAAACGACGTGAAAACCTTGTTTAAAGCAAAGGACTGATATTTGTAAAGAATTAATGTATTTATTTCTTTTTTGTGAAATTGCCACTGCGTTAGAAAAATGGTATGGTGTCATTTAATTTAGGGCTGCCATCCAAAGACTTACATTGACATTCAAAAGAGAAACCCATATGTTGTTGAACTATTCAAATGGAAAGGTTTGCGTTGCCTCTGTCCTTTTCATTGGTTGTGAGTGAAATGAAAAGTTGATGTACATGGCTTGAAATGGGAGAGTAAAAGGATGGAAACCGTTATTAATCATATCCAATTAAGGAAATTTGTCGTGTTTACATTGTAGAGATACAATTGAACATAATGTGAACAACTAAACATAATATTTACCTGAGTAAATAGGTGTATAAAGCTGATAATATATAGAAATAAAAGGACATGATATGGGAAGATTACAAAAAATACATTTTTAAAAAATTAAAAGTGAGAGGCATAATGGCTCTGCGGTAGAGCATTCGACTATGGACCGAAAGGTCACTGGTTCATGCCACCATGTGGAAAATGCATTTTTTCCACAAGCAAGAAAATTAACCCCTGTTGCTTCACTCGACCAAGGTGAAAATGGGTACAGCTTCGGCTGGGAAAGTATTCTTCAACGGACTAGCTTCATGTTCAGAGGGTGATAGATCTTATCTGTCACTGTCCGCTTCATGCTACGGGAACTGGGATTAGCTCCAGCCCTATGAGCTGAAAGGCTTGAAAGGACTACTTTAATATATCATTAAGTTTCAGTCTTTGTGAAATGTTATACTTTTTGCTCTGTTGAACTGTGAATGAGTAAGCCTACATTGCTATAGACCAAGGACATTGACAGAATGCCTCTATATAGCATACCCAGCATTATTATTCATCATACGTGGTTTCAGTTCCATTTATATCTCATGCCCCTACCATTAATTAGGTGTAAGTAGGGCTACCTAAAGTTATAGAATGAAATCATTTTCAATATGCATTTAAAATGTGTTATTATATTATTATTATTATTATTGCTATATATTATATATACATACAGTAGAGCACACTTATAAAGAACACGCTTAAAACGAATTGTCGGGAATCTAGAACCAATTTCGTTGCCCCATTTTTTTTCCTGTGTCAATACATTTTTTACGCATGTAGCGAACGTGGAGCGAACATGCAATATTGAACCGACGGCTGTAACGAATGCATTTTCTTGCCCGTTGTCTCCATGTCCTTCTTATTATATTGAAATAACGAAGTAGTCCATTTCGATGACTGTGGCCAAACTCAAAGTTGCGCAACTTCTCTACGAGTCTTGCCTGGGGCTTACACTTACACCATGTCAACCCTTCATAGATAATGAATTTCGATCTTTTCTTTGTGAAGCCAACTTAGGGGTAGGGGCTTGGTATACTTTGCGGCTTTACGTGCCGGCGTCCCTTGGGCACTTTCTAGATCTAGCATTATTTCGTCATTTCTCAAAGCTACTCACACAGTACAATACAACACCTTCACCTCTTTGTTAATCTGTTAAACCTTTCAGTGGTTAGCAATATGATGACTGCCAATGATGGGGCATATGTAAGGTTCTCGGGCGCCTCCTAGGCTACGCCCAGTCTCACACTATGCTAGAAAATGTTGACCTACTAAAGACAAGGAAAGAGTGAATCTTTACCTCGGTTTTACGCCCGTCTCACATTTAGACTATAGAGAAATGATTACGTAAGTGACGGCCATGTGGACACAACATTGGCTGAGTGAGACTTTCATTTCCATTACTGTCAGTCAGAATTACGTCAACGGCCGTCGGGACTACTAGCCGGATGAAGGGAGTCTATTGTTGAAGGGTATTTTAGCATTTGGGTATGAAAATGCCTCGCGTCTCTTTTGTTCGACTTGCTTTGATCTCATTAACGCATAGCATCGCATGGCCAGTGTTTTGTCTGGAGGGTTACGATAGGTCCGCGGTATCGGCCTATTACTACAATGTACATGTATTACTACGCTATGGCGGAACGATTCTTGAGGAACAGGCATGCACTTGCCCAAAGTCAGGCCAAGCCACTGTGCACTATTTAATGATAGTGTTTTACGAGTGAATACCTCGGTCAGAGTCAGAGCAGAAGAGCATGCATTTAGTTTTTATTTTATTTTCTCTTCTGTACAGAACAAAAAAACCAAACGTAACTTGTATGCTAACCCTATGAGTGAGGTATAACAGTATAAGGAGTGTATAGGAAAAATATACGGGAGAACTCCATTAGATCCGAGGAGGAATTTCTCTATGCGCACATTGGGTCTAAATCCTTCACCGACGGTGCATACTGTTGTAACATATGCGTATGCATGCATCAGATCTAATATCCCCCACCGAAATACATGTATACATGTACTACAGTGTATGTGGGACTGAAATAACAAACTACTGATATAAAGGACGTTTTCTAATGCCCGAGCTTGTTTGTTACATCCATGCTCCACTGTCTATGTTATGACGATTTTACATGTGTAAACATTGAATAGAAATGGTGCTTTTGCTTTAATGAGGAAAAAGAAGAAATGCCACTTGATTCCTGTACAAGTGCAAGCCTCAGTGGGAGATCTTTTGTTAATTTGTTTTGTTTTGTTGTGACTTACTTTCTTTTATATTTTTGTTTTGTTATGTTTTTTTGAAAGGGGGGAAAACTTCTGTCATTTTCAGTGTGTTTTTTTTTTTCAAAAGAGTATATTTTTATGACATGGATTTATGCTTGATGAATAAACAGGTAATGAGGGTATAGATATGTATATACTATAAAGGGAATGTAGAATATTTCAGTATTTCACGCCCCATGCTACAGAGTAGTCACTGTAATTTCTCTCATGAAGAATATCATTTAAAACTTATAATGATTTTATATTTGTATACTAGTGTCTTACTGCTATAAAAATAACTTATCTGTAATGCTTTTGTATAAATTGAACGACAAAAACATGTAAATAAACAACAATATTGTCTTCTCTTAAAAAAAAAAAAAGTTTTTCCTGTCAATTTTGGCTGTATGTGTGTTTCTAATTTGTTTGTTCGTGTTTCATGTTTTGTTCATGTTGAGAGGTGCCACATGGCATACAGGTTGTGCTTTGGTTTATGGACCGAGACGTCAGGGGTTCAAAACCACCATTGACGACACATGCATTTTTTTCCTTAAGCAAGAAAATGTACCTCTTGTTTCACTCAACCCAGGGGAAAATAAGTGCAACTTCGGCAGGGGAAGTATTTTAGAACAGACTGGCATCCTATTCAGAAAGTAGTGGGTTTAATCTGCCACTGTCCGTTTCATGCTATAAAACCCGTGATAAGCTCGGGCCCTATGAGCCTAAAGATGGGAGAGTTCTGCTTTTTGTTTCTTGTCATTCATGAATGTTAATGTTATTGTGTGCTCTGTTTTCTTTTTTCTTTTGTCCTTTAAACCGATTGTTCATAAAAAGAAAGTAAAAAACCCTGGAACCCAACATTTACGGTAATTAAATGAATTACCATAAATGTTGGTTTCCGTTTTAATTAAAACAATGATTAAAATTATTAAACTAATGTGAAGTAAAGGGCATGTGCTGAAACAAAGCATTATGGAAATTTGCTCATCAACATTGTATACTTTTACCTTAAATATAAAGTAAAAATTGATGATTTGGAAACAGGCAAATTAGAACATGTGTAAATTAACATTGTTTTAAAAAATCGTAACTCAACAGACGTAACGGAAACAAGAATATGTAATGATAGCTTCAAAGGATTTTCCCTAGTTAAGTTTTTAACCGAAAGAAATGAACCTGTTCGAAAAGTAGTGGTGAATTTCTTAAGGACCTGATAATGATTGAAGTTGACCATTATGGGCAGGGGATTCTTAGCTTCAATCAAAAATGGACCTATCACACCATGTTATAAAATGGCAGTCTAGACTGGGTTATCTGTTGTTTTGTTTTTGTTTTTTATGCTACTGTCTTTCGGTGACGGAATCTGGCTTCTTAACTACCGACTTTGATTTGATATGATCAGAGATGTGAAAATGGGATTCGTCTGTGAAACAAACGTCATCCAGAAAGCTTAGATTCTCTTCAATCTTGTTGAAGAAGGTCAAACATTTATGAATTCAGAGAACCTTGTCATCTTCCCCTAGCAATTGCTTCAGCTGAATGATGTGAACCCTCAGGTCTGCATTTAGGAGTGTCTACATCTAGGAGTGGGATCTTCCTGGATTATTTTTACTTGACATCGAGTTCTTCACATCTTCTACCAACCTATGATGACGTTAGGATGGCATAATACATCATTACATGTACTATTAATAGAGTGACGTGCCATTTTAATGTTCTCTTTGTTGAGCAAATGTCTGCCAGAATACGTCACTCTCAAGATGGGATGGTTAGCATTTAAAATCCAAACAGTCGGAAAATTGTGAAAAATGGCGTGCTATGCAAGAATATTGGATTTAGGTTGAGCATGTCTTCTGCCAAACCTATTTCTGAATGCCCTCCTTGTTGGTACAAAAGAGCCTGTCCTGGCATGAAATGTAAAGTTAACACAATGATCAGTCACAGTATGCCGGTTTCGAAGTGATTCGATGGACATTTTTAAGGTCTGGGTCTAAATCAAGTACACTATAATTTAGTATAATACTTTTGTTTAACTTTCCTTAGCCATGACTATATAGTATATAACTCCAAAAAGTGTTTGCCATTGACTGCACGAATTGACCATCATTTTGCCTTTCGATGCTTTCACTGACGGAGAAATTTTCATGTAGGAAGAGTATTTTGAATGCCAATTTGAGAACATCTGAACTTTAATAAGAAGCAGTCAATTCGTGGGATTTGATGAGTATAATTTCCATAAATCAATTTCTATTCAACTAAGATATAAATGTAGTTGAAATTAGATTCATTTTGAAGAAATAAGAAAACATTCGCATGGTTCCGTTTATTTTTGGCCACTCTTCGCTACAACTGCTGTAACAGTTGCTGTTGCTCCTTAGAATCTTACTTTGTAGGAGCACATTGACATTTAGTTTCACAAAGCACATTGACATTTAGTTTCACAAAGCACATTGACATTTAGTTCTACAAAGCACATTGACATTTAATAATAATAATAATAATAATAATAATAATAATAATAATAATGGCATTTATATAGCGCTTTCCCTAGCTAGCTCAA